>WOGP01005881.1:0-12800 GCA_015342065.1 Leptinotarsa undecemlineata | reverse complement strand
AATAAACAGTTAAATTCTGGCTCAAGCACTTCAGCCAATGGCTATTTGATATTCATAAATAAGTAACTGTTGCTATTATTAATTTTTATCGGTTTAATTCAAGTATAAACTTTTCCCTATATGGATTCCATAAGAATCATTTCCTGACACATTTGTTCTTCATTTGATTTTTGCATAGATTCTACTTGTTAAAATATTCCTTACAAAGGTTTTATAATTCAACCTTGGCATGATTTGACCTCTGAATGAATCATCACTTGGTATTTCATTTCTGAGTTAGCAATGTATTATGTTGTGATTGTGACAATTTAAAAAAAAAACATTTTGGCTGGTGGATAAAAATGGATGCTGCTCATACTAACGTATCCATATTTCCCATTATTCAAGTAAAAATAAAAAAACGTTTCTCATATATTCCAACATATTTCTTGCTTACTGCCTCATAAACGCTTGTGGCCTTCTATGACAATTAGTTCCTCTATAAACAATTAATCATAGGAAAATTTACCCCAATAGAGTAAATCCTTGAAATAGTGATGCGAATATCCTACTTGTATCTCGTCATACCCTCAATACCCAAAAACTGATATGACAGATGCATGAAAATAAAGTCAAAAGTTACAGAGTGTAAACAGGCTTAGAAACAACAAAACTCTAGCTGATAGGTCATGGTGAAAAGGAATATAGTACCAAATATTTCGTCTGCAATAGCAGTAGACATCTTATATAGCAGTGGAATGTGACGTGATTCTCGAAGTCGCAGCAAAGACAGTACCATGGAATCTTATTTTACTATATATTAATTGACAGAAACTTTCATAATGAAAAAATATTAATTTTAATAGTTACCTGCTGAAATCCTTTATCAACTTGAAGATAGAATTCATTTAGATCTCCCTCGTATTCAACATGTGGTATATCTTCAGCTAGAGCAACTGCTTTTACATAGTAAAAGATCCCCATGAGAGCCTTCGAATACAAAGTTGTCAAAACGATAAGAATATTTAAAAAATGATCTTACCAGTTGAACAATTCCCCATGCACTAATTATCAACCCGCATAGGGAACATTTTGGACCGCAAATTGGCATTTTCGAAAAATTGTCTTATAACTACTACAACACCCTAGAATAGAATGTCATGTGACAGTTTAGTTAATGACATTTGTCACGGGTTCTGTTATTTGAGGTGTTTTCGTCTGGATGGTGTTTACCATCTGGCGTGGTTGAATCCTATTCAGGTCATGACGTCATTAATAAAACGATTCACCAGAATGGTATAACGTTTTCGCTTGAAAAAGGAGGGGCATATTAAACATCCATTGAAAACACGTTTTACACACTTGAACAAAAATACCATCTCCCGAGGCTAACTAAATTAGCATCACAGAAGATGACTTGAAATAAAATAAAACATTTTTGGGAAAGGAAGGTTTGGGCTTTCTACTTCTCCATCTTATAATAGGAAATGTGTGAATCTTCCAGAGGGAGAAAGCAATCAATTTCAAAAATTGACTCAATACACAGAAGTATATATCATGCAAAGAAATAATTTTCAGACACAAACTGGGAGTAAAGAGCCCCCTTGAATCAGTTATTTTCATATAAACATTGAATTACACAAAAGAAAAATACTTTCGAAACATACTTTTATAAGAACACTGAATTGTTTGAAAAACAATTTTCTATGTCCCGTTTGTATTCCAAACGAATATTTGGGATACAAACGGAATAGAGATACTATTTTTGTTCTGGTGGGGAAAAATTCTTTTCATTATATGCATTTTACGCCAAAGGTTCCAACAGATCATATGGGATAAGGATTTCATTTAAAGCACTTGTATTTGTTTAAAGTTGACTACTCTGTGTCAGTTTTCATGGTAATTGTTCCCGTCCTTGCCTTAATAAAATTTTAGAATACTAAATGACCAATAAAAACACCAACTATATATAACAACCATACTAATGATGACAAATACCCTAATTAGCCAACTCCGAAAAAAATACAAGTGCTGAAAATTAAATTTTGATCGAAATGGTCTATTAACCATATCGACTAAATATTATATCAGTGATTCAGGTGTTTCATGATTGACAACACTGATATCTGACATCGTAATTAAGAAGCAGTCAGTTGATAGTTCGTGGTCCACTTGAAAAATATGTTATCCCTTGTTACTTTTGAATCAAGATTGTTGTTTCAATTGTTAAGTATTTCATTAAGAAGAGTTAGTAATCAGTAATTACTTTCTGAGTGAAAACTGAAAATCATGCTTTATAAACATATAGTTTCCAATAGTTTATTTCATAATAATCAAACTGAATATTGAAGTTGGCTGCTTTTCTTAGTTTCTATTACTTTCAAGGTGTACTATGGATGGAAACATCCAGCATTAGCTACAGCATTGCCTTCTAGGAGTCAACTTTCAACTTCCAAATATTTATGTACATGTTTCAACCTTCTGTCTGTCTAATCTTGTGTTCTGTCGTTCTATATCATCTGTCAGGCATACATATTTGTTAATATTTGAACGATATTAAATTTATTGTGTCTACCAAAAATCTCCAATATTCCAAAATAACTAGATTTGAGTACTCTGAGATCAGCATTCTTAATATGAATTTAATGAAAATTTAATGATGATAATTTTTCCAGCCTTGCTTTTCATTTGGTTTACTAATTTTTTTCTCGATAATTGTCCAAATAAATCTTTTTTCAATATGTGGTGTTCATTATTTTCGTTACCAAATGGATGATAATCGAAAATTTTTGGAGCTAAATAATTCCTACCTGACACAGGTTGAAAAAAAATCTTAGTAATATATTTGTCGATGAACATACAATGATTATTTTCTCACAAGCGATTCACGTGTTGACATTTACGTCACTTGCCTGTGGCCAAGACGTTGTGTGATTCGCAGGTGGAATGTATGTAAAAGTGATGTCAGGCGCATTCCATCATATTTCCACAGCTTACTTACTATAAAGCTGTGATATTTCTATGGGTCTTTCGACCCATATAAAGTAGAAATGTCGAAACCACAGAACACCCTACATGAAACTCCAGCATAGATGTCAAAAACCAAAAACTTTTCATAACGTAAGGTATAGAGTTTATAGGTTATTTCATCAGGATAATTGTAACTAAAATAATAAAACATCTGGTTCAGAAATGGTTTTATTAGAAAATGACTCGGTATGTTGTAGCTCTAGAAATTTTAAAGTGTGATTTTTATTCTATACTTTTTTTAGTTTCTAACAGAACTAAGAAAACTGTTTCAAAAAGCTCGATTAGATGGATCAGTTACCATGACATTTAAACGTTGTAAGTACCCCAGTTCCTATGTTCAGTCCCTGAATTTTATGCAACCTATCAGATCAGAACATTCAATAATATCTGAAATATTGATTTGTAGCCGTTTTGGGTTTTCAATATATATTTCATCCTTTTTTGTGTTCTGAATGATTTCAGATGATGGGAGAAATCGACCAATTCCAAGACCAGATAGACCTCCACTTCCAGATCTTCGTGAGCATATGTGCTTAGTAAGAGCTAAGTTTCGGTCTGAAAAAATAGCCACAGTTATACATCAGAAAGATGTGAATAAGTTTCAAGTAGCTTATAGCAGTCTACTTAAAGGAAGCTTAGATGGATTGAAAAAACTAAAGAAGCCCAAAAGTAAAACAAAAGCAGAATAGAATATTGAAAAATAAATCTTTTTTACTTGGGAAAATGTTGATTTAAGGGTTATTTACTGTCCTTGATGGGAGTCTTACGTTTTCTTTACTTTGTATTTGGAATTATCTTACAGATTTTTTATACATTCCAAAACAAATCAGATTTTACGGTATACAAAATACTTGTGGTCTTTTTTAATTGAGGTGTGTATCTAATATTATAATTACCTAAGTGGATATGTTTTTTAAGAGACCTATCATTAATGGTGAAATTTATGCAGGATTTATTGATTGGGTAATGCAAAAAAAGATGTACTGTAACACAAAAGGAAAAATGTTTCTTCCATACACCACGCTGCAGCACTTAAACAAAAAAACTTTCACGATTTTTTAATTCTACACATGATGTATATAATGAGTGAAATTTTGAAGTACAGCAAATGCTAATTCAAAAAGCAGTGATCAAAAAACAAAGTCAAAAACATGATATTTGCGAGGCAACTATTCATTGAAATCAGACACGAGAAGACGAGTGTGTTTGTTGCATCTACAGTCCACCCAGTTTGAGTGATAAGTGTACATGAACCATTGCCAAGAAGTCTAATGTCTCTTAACCAATTATCCACAACATAAGGTTGTTATTTTCAGGAATTACCATTTACTCGAGGCATCATGGTTGAAACAAAGTTTAAGTGTAATTGTTTATTGTCCAGAAAATTCTAAAGCAGTGAACATGTGTGGATCTTTTTGTTACTTATATTTTTTTTAATTAATGAAATTCCAATAAGTTGTAACATAATTCTAAAATTTTCGATTGTCTTTTCACAAATTAACTGTGTTGAATGTTTTAAATAATAACAGCATGGCTTTTCTAAAGGCAAGAGTTTATTAATATATCAGAAAGACATTTTTAATGCATTTAAGGGGTGGTGTTGAGTTCTTTCAGTTTACACTGATTTCTCGAAAGCATTCGACATAGTTGACCATAAAATATTACTCATTTCATAAACTACACCACGCGATTTGATCTCCACAAACTTTGTGGAGATCAAATCATGAGGTCTAGTTTATGAAATTACTATGGATCTTCATCAAGTAACGGCCGAATCAATCAGAAAAATATTACTCAATTAACTTGAATATTTTGGTTTTAGTGGTACCATATTATTGTGAATTAAACACTTTCTGAAGGATAGAGTTCAGTTGGTAAAAATGAATTATTTCATTTCTTAAACAGTTGATCAGTTATATACTGCATGATCAAAAGAAAACTCTCTATCATTTATCTAATTGCAGCAATACTGATTTTGGCGTGTAGCAAAATGCGTCTTGAATAAAATTTAGTGTTGAAAATTTTATAATTATTATCATGGATAGTATTAATAATTAATTTGTTCGATTGATGACCTATTTATTTTGTAGAAATTCATATAGAATAAAGAAAATAACTTTTGTCTAATTTCTACTTAGTTTATTACTTCTTACGACCGTTCTCGGTTCATTAGACCATTTTCAAGTAACTAATACAATAACAAGACATATTTACTTGAAAATGGTATATAAAACCGAAACCAGTTGGAACAAATAATAAACTAAGTAGAAATTAGACACTTTTTTTTATTTTATATTAATAATTTACATCAAGTATCGAGTCAGTCTATTCATAATCTTAATGGAGACTTTGTTTTTTGCCACTTAAATATGATTTCATAAGCTCGAAAGCTATTCCTTTGGTACCATATTGGAAGAGTTTTTAAAGCAAGATGGAATATGATTAACACAGTCGAAATCCAAGAACACAAAATTAACAAGTGAAGTAATTTTTGTTCTTGTGAAAATCATGAAATGAATTGTTGTTTTGGAAAAAATATGGAATTATTCTTGAAATCAATATCTCAAGTAGTTTGGAAAAAGCTGTCATCAAACTAATCGGCTGGTAATTTATATCATTGTGTTACTATTTTTTTATATAATAACTACAGCTAACTTCATTTGACGTATAGTAAATGGGCATACTTGAAGACTGGCTATAAATCAAATTATTTAAATGTACAATTCGTTCAGGCCAGTCTTCCCTTTCCTACACAACAGGTTCATGGACTGACACCTATCAGAAAGCAACTACTCCTCTGGCTAATACCACTGCACTGACACCTACACCTGTTGAATATAATCCAACGCCCTTCATAGTATTAGCCAGGGGAGTAGTTGTTTTCTGATAGGTGTCAGTCCATGAACCTACTGTGTAGGCAAAGGAAGACTGGCCTGAACGAATTGTTTATTTAGATAATTCCCTCACCTACACGGTAGGTTCATAGACCAACACCTATCAGAAAACAACTACTCGACGTCGGTTTGCGAAATTTTGTTCCAAAGATTTGAGCCTCGAAGATGAGCCCTGAAGTGGTCTACCTACAGGACGAGGATCCTGTTGAAGACTGACCCATCACAAACTGTGTGGTGGAAGAATTGGGCGTCAGCGCCCATGCGGTTTTTGACAGTTCAAAGAAACGAATATTTTTAAACATTTTTTTAGCATATTTGTTATGATCCTCACAATAACATTTTCTTAATCAATGTCGCACTCTAATAGAATTCAGTTGAACAACAAGAAAGTATTGTTTCGAAAATTCAAAGGATTGACATTCAATAATATCGAATTCCAGAAAGAAGGAATAATCAGAAAGAAATAAAATCAAACCAGTAAAATTTTTCATTTGAAAATATAATTTATCCAACCTTCAACCGAACAAAAATTATGATCTCTCAACAAACTATCAAGTTAAACAAATTGAAAAATCTTTTGAGAATCGGCCACAAATCTCTTGTAAGAATTTATTAGAAAGTGAAGCGAGCATATGTAAAATCCGAAATTGAAAATTGTTTTGTGTGAAGATGGTTATGAATGTTATGGTATCTTTGGGTTGTGATCACACACCTATAACTTATAACTAAATTATAGTTCTGTGGTTGTGATGAACATAAAACAAGAAAATTATCTAAAGTCTACCATAGAAGCATGAATCATGACTACCACAGGGTTACTATATAGTGGGGGTCTGCAAAATGTCATAATTTTCGTGGGCACTGCCATGTCTCATCCACATAGTACTTAAAGAATATATGACGGGGATCATTTTCATAAAATGAAAGGAAGTGAATATTTTTTATACTGTTTCATATACTACTTTGCTTAGCGTTCCGTAAATGGAATCTATTTCAAGTCAATAACGAATATCTGTAGTAGGAACCATAGAAATAATAATCTGTCTGTTTAACAATCCCTAAAAGTAGAAACTTGGGCGAGCTAAGGATTAACGAGGGTTTACCTTTTAACGTGTGATTCGTGGCAGTAGGTATATATTGGGTATATCTATGGTAGGAACCAACCAGACAAAGGTGAAATTCTTGTGAAACATTACAAACTATCAATAGAAAAATTCATAATCAACCCATAAACTAAACTCGCAAAGTAATTTTACTCAGTTTAGGTAAAGTCAAAATTGCTGTTACTGTCATTGGTACCAACCTTATTTCCAATCACATCGTTCCCTTATTTACAGGTACCCCTCTGTCTAAAGTCGTCTGCCGCACATGTAATGAATTATTCGAAACAATTATAATTCTTTTTTAATTCTTATAGAGGGTGTCCTATATATTACCATTAATTTAAATAGAGACATATCTGATTTTATTGACGGTCATTTGATATAAACACTGTCTGTTCAGAGAACTGAATTGATTTCCAGGTGGCAAGATGCTGCGTTGCCAGATAGAAAGAAATTTCTTCAGATTTGAAAGATTTCATATAACTTTCGACTTTTATTTAAGAGAAATTGTCACCAGAATCATTGACAATTTTGGATAGAACTTACATCTGACCCATTCCATTCACTTTATGCATGAAATTCCTGACAAAATAATCTCTGAAGATGAAGGACCAAAATCTTAGAAGTATGAAATCTATAAAACTCTCGGCACTTTTGCTTCATGTAGGGGGTCATTTGGCCATTCATAAAACTGGAAATTATATATCATGATGACTATCAGTTCTGAGATAAAATCCAATACAAGTTCAACAAAAAAAAGAAACGAAGAAGAATGTTATGTGATTGGTGACAGAATGATGAAATCTGACTTCACTATGACAAAAAAAAAAGAAAAGTTCCCAATAATTTCTTTGTTTTTTTTTCAAAGAGACAAGTCCAAACTTTTTACTTTTCGTAGTCTAATATGGTGGGTTTATACAACACACTGCCTAAGACTAAAACTAAGAACTTACAGTTCGACCAGAACAAATCAACGAGAGCGTTTATGTAAATTTGAGGAAGACTGAAAAATAAGAATTATATGCATGAGCATGACATGAGCCAAATTGAAATATTCACAGCTGTCATTTGACCAGAAAAATTTCAAAACGATTATTTCAAATTTATTATTTCAATAATAAAAAAAGTGAATGAAAGAATGTTGAACATTTTTTCTGTTCATAGGGACTCATTTTTGGTAGTATAGTAAAATAATAAATGAAGAATATTTGTGGTTTTGTTAACATGTGCGTAAACTGGACACTATTTAGATATAGTATTAGTTACGAGTTTTATTGAGTTCAGTTCTTGTTGTTGCATAAACCCACTATACATTTCAAAATCCCAATATAAATATTGAAGTAATTAATTTTAAATTGAGAAAAACGAAAGTGATGATGGTAAAAATTGATGGTGAAAATCAAGAGAACACAAAATATGAAAGAGAAACTTGAGTCATTCTTCATATATGGTCCTATCCACCTCAAGCAGGACTGACATCATCTTATTGTTTATTTATAATGTCTTCTATAGTTCGTTACTTTTTTATAAACAAATATCAGATGTTGTTTTTTCTCTAAAATAGATAGTGATGGTAAAACAAAACATTTTAGCTTATATATCATTAAAAAAATAGAAGAATACTCATTTGCTCTTCTAAGATAATATGCAGACCAAAACCAGTATCACAACTTCAATAATAATAATAATAATATAATTTAATAATGAAAAGAGAGAGAGAGAGTATGTATACAGCAAATACAATTTTTTGCATTAATGATACCTACTCGATAAGTGAGCAAACACTTGTTTTGCGATAAAATTACCTTAATCAACTACATAAAAGAAAAATATATTCAATCCAATACAAAAACATTACGATTTTTTCTGTTATCGAAAGCAATTTGTAATAATAATCAATATGGTTTTTAGTAGACTAAACCACTTCTATACACTGGTATAGAACTATACGTTTCACATTCAGTTTCCACAAGTATACCACAATATACGTGTGCCTTGGTGTTTAAATTCATTCACCATTGTTTTGTAAAAATCTCTCTACACGAGAAATGGGATTTACCTAACTTCGTACACGTACACGTTTCAAAATGTTAACATTGGTATGAGTTTAGCGCCTCTGTGAATGATGAATTTTTCATCAAATTGTCAATAAAAAATAGTCAAGAATATTTAAAAATACAATCTGGCAACACTTTACCACAACCAAGGTCAATTGAAAACTGTGTACGTGTTTGTATTCAAAAAGCTACTTCATCTAAAAATTGAGATATATGATAGTGTCCAAGCTGTTACACTGAGATTGAGGTAATGTCGAGCCCAAAACAGGAGTCTGAGTTGAAAGCGGGCCACCCACCAGCAGGTAACAATAACTCAGTGTTTCCGTTTCTATAGATATCAAGTTGTTTTGACTGATTCCAGTATTTTTAGACAATAGTGAAATTGAAACACCAAACTATGTATACATGTTTTTTATTCTTTTTTTTTCAGTAAAAGCTGGAGGCATGAGGATAACCCAGCACAAAACTAGAAAAGATTCTGGAGGAATATCAGAGGACGTTACTGGTATAACCATGACGGGCAGTCCACCAAAAACAACTTCTATATCAGGAGTAATTCCTAAGGGCCATGCAGATTTTCCAGCAGAGGCTGTTCAGAGTTTCCACAAAGAAAAACCCCCAGCTGTACATCCAAGTAAACCATTGGTTAATATTCAACAGCCTAGGAAGTAGTTTGTATGTTATATACATACTGGAGTTTTGCATTTTCATTTGATTTTAAAATATGGGCCAAATTTATATGATGAAAACAAATTTTATTGTCAAATTAGATTTGTTTCATAGGTGGAATTGTTTTTTCTTTAATATTTTATTTTTCAGTTGTGATCTACTGCTGTTTTGACTTTCATATGGTTTGATTCAAAATCTGTTTAGAATTGATAAAATATTTTTAACTGTCATAATACATTTATATTATTTGACTTTAGTTGATTGTAAAGTGGTGATAGATTACAATTATGTATTTTTTCTAAAACATTTATTTGGAGTTTTCAATAAAATATTTTAAGAGGAAATTTCATTTCATTCGATGTTTAACTTTTTTTAATTAATGTTCTTCTTTTCCATAATCTCTTTGTCAGTGGAGAACTATGTCTTTCGGTGATGGCGATTGTGGATAACAATCGAAACGTGAAAAAATTTAATTTGAAACTTGAATTGAAGAGGTTACATATTTTTTTTAGGAGTAAATAATTTTGGGAAAGTTTTTGGCTTTCTACTATTCCATCTCGATACAAAAAATGTGGGAATCTTCCTTCCTTCCTTTGGAATATTCCCACATTTTAACCTTTTTTAATTTCATTTGTTATTGTTGAAGTTTAATAACTGTACTTATTTTTTTTTTAATTTCATTTCACGTTTTTCTTTCTCAATATAATTAATATTTGTAGCTAAATCATTTTAATTTTATTTGTTTTTTCAGAGATTTCAAATTTCATTAGAGTCATATTAGACAATGGAAGTTCAAACTAATAAAATTTACCGTGAAACATTATCAACCACTTTCAAACAATATATACAAATTATCCACTTTAATTAATATATATTACTAACTGGTAAACAGGTTAGATTATAAGAAAGTACAAAGCAGGTATTAATTATTGTTACTAATGATAATGTAGAAACCAAAATTATTTTGTATTCAATAGCATCATAAACAACAAAGAAGAGGTAATTGCCGTACCTAGCCGAAATTTTCATAGACATTTTTGAATAAATTATTCAACAACACACAAATTTAAAAAAGATCATTTATTGATACAGATATGTAGACGACGTTTTAGGCTGTTTTACAGATAACACATCGGCAATTACAGTCACTTCTCCAATACATCAATTCCATTCACTAAAACATAAAATTTACAATAGATCTTGAAACAAATAATTCGGTGTACTGGCAGCTTACCACAACATTATTTACACACTCACTATAGTATCCCTGTAAGCGGAAAATTTTATATAATCGTTCTCTTCAGTGCGTCATCTATAGTTCAATAGAGAAACAAGTAAATGAAAATTACCATTTATACAGAAACTATGCTTATTCACCTATGCTTTGCTATGGATATATTTCTCTTGATAGATGTCAGGTTGAACATTCAGTGTAGAGTTCTTTCATAAGATACTCATTCTTGCTCATCAACCCTCAATATCGTCAGTTTTCTCAACTACTTGGCGTTTGATGGGAGGAGCCGAGGACGAGGAAATCGTAAAGGAAAATCGAGGCCAACCTCCAGTCGAATTTGCTAGCTGTCAATTGAGCTAAGTGTTTTGAACCTGTTTTTATCGGTCCGACATTCCTATGTAGTTTGTAAAGTGATTAGTGCCGTGGTGGCGTGCTTAAAACCGCTTCCTCGAAGGTGAGGTGAGAGAAAGAGTGCATTGGTGCCATGTTCACGGGAACTCTGCGCGTGAAAATATGTGAGGCCCAGGGCCTTAGGCCGACGGATTTCTCTAAGCGCCACACTTTCGGGAAGGCCGACGAGCAACTCCTAGATCCGTACGTGACCATCGACGTGGACGACACCCATGTGGCCCGCTCTACCAGTAAGCAGAAGACTTTTGATCCTCTGTGGAACGAATTTTTCGAACACCAGGTGGAGAATGCCAAAACGCTGACCCTGACAGTTTTCCACGATGCTGCTATTCCGCCCGATGTTTTTGTTGCCAATGTTTGCATTCCCTTCGAGGATCTCCTCAGCAGGGAAAAGGACGCATCTGATTTTTGGGTGAGCCCTTTAAAACATCTGAATTCAGATCTCAGTGATCAGATTGTCCCATACAGGGTTGTCAGATTTAGAGATTATTTTGTTGCTTCTTATATGTTTAAGATCACTGAAAAAAAAGAGAAGTGAATATTAGCATTTCATCTATTAGCTTTGTTTCTAGAAATTTAAATTTATAAATTGAAAATAAATTAGCATGAATGTCAGTTTTAGGGATTTTATCTTTGATTCCTACATTGATGAAAGTCACTATTTAGGTCAGAGGGTTAGATTTGATCATTGTGAGAGGTAATTAGCAGATGGTTATTGTATAGTTTATGCTATGGATATGTTAGAGTAGACAATGAGTAATTAATTAGACCTTTCGGAAAAAGACACAAAATTGGAACTCATCAGAAATCTCCCTGTGCAATTTTCAATTGAAATAAAATTAAATGTTTTCAAATATTTATCATTACAAATGTGAATGATCCCTTTCAAGCTATCATAAAGTTTTTGGTTGTGGATGTCATTTTTTTTCAGCTTATAATTTTATACTAATTTAATTTTAATTTAATGCAGAGCTTAGAGTTGGTAGCAGAACAAAATCAAAGTAAAACATTTTATACAATCAGAATACTCCATAATTTTGAACATATTTTAGGATCATATTTCCCCTTGCCAGCTATATTCCTGTTTTTTTTAAATCAGTGGGTTTTGCAAATTCTATCATTAAATTGGGAGAATCAAATAGAAATTATCTTCCTTCAAAATTGTAAATCAATTTTAGGCTCATTTTAGGTTTCTACATTACTCCATTGAATAATATTCTGCTTCTTGTTGGAATTCAATATTTGGGTTATTACCATCAGAAACGGTAATAATAATAATACATCTTTATTTTTCAGTTGAAAAGCATAAATGTATGAATACATTCCAGTAGTAACTGACAAAAACGTCATAATTAATATAGAAATTGATTTAAATGATATGACACAGTCATAAGTTACTAATATAAAAGAAATAAAATATATA
>WOGP01005880.1:0-12800 GCA_015342065.1 Leptinotarsa undecemlineata | reverse complement strand
AATCAAAAACTTTCAAACTAATTCTAACACCCTCATGATATCCTTTGATGTTAGCAACCTGTTCACATCTGTTCCTAAATCTGAAACCCTACCGTTAGTTTCCAACTTGCTTTCTCAACACTTAACATCTGTATCCATTAAAATAGATATATCAACTTTACTTAAATTTTGCAATTCCTAAGAATTTTACAGTCAACCTGAAGGCCTAGCTATGGGTAATCCTCTTTCACCTTTCCTAGCCGACATTTTTATGGAAAATTTAGAAAATTCCTTCATCATTAATAAAATTGATAAAATCATTAGGTGGCATAGATATGTTGATGACTGCCTAGTTTTCATAGATGGTAACTTCAATTTGGCATAAATAACTTACATCCTAAAATTAAATTCACACTTGAAATTGAAAAAGACAATAAATTAAATTTTTTAGGTCTAACTATAACAAAAATTAACAACAAACTAGATTTTTCCATTCACAGAAAACCAACCCAGACTGATCATATCATCCCTTTCAATTCATTTCATCCTATGCAACATAAAATGGCTGCTTTCAATTGTTATGTCAAAAGATTGTTGAATATTCCTTTATCACCCTCCAATTTTAATTTAGAATTAAATACATTAAAACAGATTGCTGTCAATGATGGTTATCAACCATCTATTATTCACTAATTGATCAATAAATTTAAACACAGGTCAGATGGAAGATTGGCCTTCAACTCTACCCTATTTGTTAATTAACCTTCTGTGAAATACTTTTCCTTACCTTATTTTGTTCAAAATATGTGTACTATCATTTCCAAATTTATTGAAAATACCATATCTGGCACTAAAATTTCCTTCAAATCTCAAAATAATTGAATTTTGAAAATAAATAATAATTGAAAATAATTTAATAAATTCCAAAGAGAAAATCAACAAAATACATAGAAGTGGAGTCTACAAGCTTGACTGCTCTGATTGTTCGGCATCTTACCTATCTATCTTACCTTACGTAGACCTCTTTTTACTCGTATTAATGAACATTTAAAAAAACCTGACAAATCTGCTTTTGGACACCACTTAAAATTTCACAATCATAACTTTAGTCCTGATAGAAATTATAAAATATTACATAAAATAATAAAGATTTCTTCAGACATGACTTGTTTGAAGAGTTGGAGATTTCCAAAGAACTTTCCAATAATGATCACTGTTTGAATACTCAAGTACTGTTTGAATACTCAAGTAAACTTAAACAGAGACTTCTGTCCCCTTCATGAAAGGAAAAACAATTTTTTGCAACTTCAATTTTCACAAAACTTCCTTTTCAATCAGATCACTTACTTTCAGGTGAGCACTGATGATGACGAAAGTCGAAAGCGCTTTGCAAGGATTTTAAATATTATACACTTTGATACAAAAACTCTTCGATTCATTCATTCAAATAAGTTTATTCAGCTTTTCCAAATTCAATTAATAGCAATCAAATCCTTCCGGTCCTACATGGGAGTGACACCAAGAACGAGACTCTCATAGACATAATGACCAATGCCACCGGCCCAATACTCCTGGGGGACTCTAACCCGATGTCCTATGACACCTTCTACAAGAAGGGTATCGTTGCCCTGGAAGTCAGAAGCTTCAAACATTCGTGAACCCCCAGGTGTTTTAGCAATTATCGGAGTTAGAAAGCATCAGGTTAGACAATACGAGTTTTCTTGAGTGTTGCAGTAAAGGATAACTTTTGACCCGGCGTAGTAATATCTCGTGGTGGAAGGCCGTACCCCCGGCTGTGTAAACAGAAGAAATAAGAATAACCAAGGGTAATTTTATATCTTCAACTATATTATTATGTAAACAGGATTGTTGAGAACAACAAGGAGCATCTTTTGAATGAAATAACCTTTTCTATGTTATATTGGGGACTATGTTCGAGGATTTTGCAAATTTCAAATCATGAAAACGGCAGAAATTTTCTTCATTGAGAATATCTCTTCCTTCAAGTTTGATAATTTCATAATCATCACGTCTATCATTAGACGTGCCATAATGAAGAAAATTGTTTTTATTACGAAACCATCTTCATGAAATATTGATCCATTAACAAATAGCACATAATCAAAAAATCATACACTTTTCTCGCTTCGTATGACCATATAAATTATTATAAAGCTGTATTTCATGGGGATAATATTTGTAATACACAATATTCTATTGATACTAAACCGTCTCATACCAGTGTTTCTTGAAATTTGTGAAGAGGCAACATGTGGATTTATTTCCTGCTGCAGATCTTAGGGACTACACTGTTGTTTCGGGAAATATTTTATTTCTCATTTCGGGAAATCAACGGATTTACGAGAACTTCACAACAATCTTTCTAATATCTCCTTAATTGTTTTCTTATAATATTTGACCTTCTGAGCGTATGAATAGATAAATATGGATAAATGAATCAATCATCATTTCGACTCTATCCACGAAAGAAAGACCAACGAGTAAATAATAAGCAAAGTCCTATTTTAGTTGAATCATTGCAAATCTAACGACTCAACTGAAAGTTTAAATCACAAGATAACTTTCAAATTCAGGTAAGTTCTCCAATAATACTGACTTTCTAAAAAATCACAATATGTTGGAATCGACTTCAGTCAGGTATGGATAACTTGAACGACAGTCTATTTAGAATTTATCGTTGTCCAAAATGGAGGTGTTTCGTTTTAAAAGCCCCATGCATATCTGAAAGTAATGTTGAATGATAGTCATAATAAACCTGCATAATCGTGTCTTGAAAAATCATTGAAAATATTTTTCGTATTTCTTCCAGAGACCGTCTCGTTGATAGTGACTCACCCTGTATATATTTCAAATAAATTAGATGAATTAGTTGAAACTTATAAACTTTCTGGAAATCTATCATCGATAAAATACAAATTGAAAGACTTACATATTCTCAATATGACATAAGAATAGTGCATTAATAGTTGCATTAATTTCCATTAGTAAAACTTTTTATCTATCATACGAATCCTGAGAAAATTTCAGAAGGAATTTTCAGTAATGATATTATTCATACCATGATATACAATCCCAATATAGAATGGATTCAGTAATTAATCATCACATTAAACCAACATAACAAATCTTATATGTACTTCTGTCAAAACTTACTCAATAATGGAAAGCAAGCTGAACGCCAGACAAGTAAACAGGCCTGTTTTGGTGTATGTGCTGGAAACTACAAACTATCCAATTTCAATCGCTTAGGGTTGATTCCATTAGCGAGAAAATAGTTGAAAGAGAATTTTGTATACAAAGTTTTCCATTCAAATTACAACAATGGAGGGAAACGTTTATTTTGAATAAATTACTAGTGAATGAAATTTAAAATCAATCGAACAAAACGTTTGGACATCTTGAATAAGTGAATATTATTACTTCTACATTATCATGTTGACACCAATTATCATCAACTAACTTCAACGTTTTCTATATAAAGTAAATCAGTTGATTGAAGTACAGTCTCATGATGAAAATCTTTGCCTCTTGAGTATTGCCTCTGCGTTTAATAAAATCATTTGAAAATCTCTAACCCAGTATACAGTGAAATTTTCACACGTTTGTAATTGTACAATAGCATGTTCAAGCTCAAACGGTGATATTGATCCATTTCGTAGCCTAATAATATTAGTTACTGCTATTAGTTATCACAGCTTTTCAAATGTTGGAGAAGCTTTATGGTCCTGCATACTAGATGCGTATTAGAAGACGGCGACTTGTAGTAACAATCATGTGTACAAAATCTTTTGTACTGAAAATTTATTTCACTTCTGAACAGAAACACAAAGTTATAACAAGACTAATAAGGGAAGTGAGTATTATTCACTTAATGAAACAAAAAGTCAATCTTTAGAATGAGAAAAATTTCAGCAGCCTAATTCGTACAAAGTGAAATGAAGAAAATTCAAGATGTTTCCAGGAAGAAAAAAACTGAAAGTGAATGAATGTAGAGGGAGAAAATGGATGTCTGCAAATGACTACCACTGTAAAATGAGTTGAGAAAATTACATTAGGTGGTTACAAGAAATAGTTATTCCCAATCTTCCCAAAAAATTGTTTTTTGTTTCATAAATAATACTCCATACAATTAGTCCTCCTTACTGGATTCAGCTATATGTAGCTGACGAAAACTTGATGGATTATTCCTGTCAATTCAAATTACTGTCGCTATCTTAATAAAGCTGAACCAATATAATTGATTATTTGAATATGATTGTACCTAAATAATTCAACTTTGCATAAATGCTTCTACAGAAATTCATAAATAGAAAAGGCCTCACTCCGGGCAGACAGTGACGTCATGACACAAGTCAAGTTGTCTCTCAGCTCGTACAGTTAACCAGAGAGCACCAATTTGTCACGTGGTGTGCTGAAACTGTCACCAAGCTAGCTAGGCGGTGAGCCAATCAGAGTGTACCAAATTGTCACCTAGCATCCTCAAACTGTCACCCAGCTCGCCAGCTAATCGAAGCGTACGGTTCTGCATTTTAGAATATCGGGGCGGTATATTTGAATTTTCTGTAGACATAAATGAATAACAATTTTCTTGGACAGTCAAGCCGCGTTGAAAGCTCTTGGCTCCTACCAAGCAACGTATGAATTACCAAAAACTACTCTCCTCTAAAGGAATACTTAACAGATTGTCTCTGATCAGGACTCCACGCCATACCGGCCTGGAAGGCAATGATGCTGCTGCCTCCCTTGCAAAGGAGGGGAGCTGCAAGCAGCTTCATTGGACCAGATTCTTTCATTGGCATCGCTTTAGGCTTTGCCAAACAAAGATTGAAAACCTGGATGGCAAGAAGATGTATGGACTTCTAGCGGAATCTTTCAGAATTGGCTCACTCCAAGGTATTTATTCACCTTTCAAAACTTAATAACAAACAGTTGTTGGACTACAGTAGGTATGAACTATACACCTATCGATGGGTAATCCCACCCAAAGGATTAAGGCTTAGAGTTGTTTGCAGAGTGCCAGAACATTTCGAAGCATTCAAAACCATTCTGGAATACTCCACGAAATACCTTGAGTATTTCAGGATATTATTGAATTTTCTAATTTATTTCCAGAGAATATTTCTAGAAGATGGAAGTTTCAACTCTCATATCTTCTAAAGCACAGAAACTTCTCAAATGAGAGAGAGAGGGTTCACACACCATATAACTTCAACGATTATTTATGTGATAATCCAGAAAATTTCAGAACATTTCAGACATTTCCAATGTTTCGAAATATTCTGAAATGTTATCAATTGCTCTGGAATACTATCAAATGTTCAAATGAATACTATAACTTTCCAGAAAGCCATACTTCTGGCTCTCTCCAGTTTGACACAGAATTAATTGAATTTTTTTGAGAAACTCAAAAAGAATGTAATTTATAGAGGATAGACATTATTGTGAATTGAAATGAACTTGCAGAAAAATATGAATTTGTCAAAAAAGTAAAGAAAGTTTGAATGAGAAATAAGTTTCAAATTGAAATTATAGTTGGAATTTTTCACATTTTACTCATTATTGAACATATCAAATCATTCATTTTCATTTCGGGTCACAATAATTCGTTGTCTCTATTTTCTGAGAATGTTTTGAGTTTGATTCTTATTTTATTCATGTTTTTCTATTAAAAATATTTGATTCCATTTGTTTCTCCTAATATTCCAAATTTCTCAGCACCCTTTTATAGAATAAAAGTGGAAACCTGTATTATTTTCATTCGATTGTTTTCTCTACTTCATGAAATTTCATGAAAGTCGATATCTGAGAAATTGTAAAAGGTGACTTTCTGACCTATATATTGGGAGATCGCTATTAAAAATGTATAAGGTTTTCGTAGATGGGCCAAACATACCCTTCTTCTGATAAGGGTTGAGAGTTTTAGTGGTTCAATCTTTCACTTTTATCAGAGATGAAGGCAGCGTCTAAACAATAAATTGAAAAACAGTCCAGCAAATACTGAGCTTCAGTACACACCCATCTCAACAAAAATACAGGTCTACAAATTCCATTTCACGACAGAGAATGTTTGCCAAAATTGATGACCGAAAAAAAGATGATTTATTTTTTCGAGGTCTTCAGTAACTATAAATTCGAGACATTTAATTTTAAGGTTTAGATCTTACACGTCTTCACTGAGAAGTATGTTATCAACAATTTGAATTGTAGGTGAAAATTGAAATATATTTCAGTACAAAGAGTTTTGTTCGTTTTTCTTGCAGTTTGCTTAACTGATGAATATACGAAAAGCTAAATTAAAAAAAATCAAAATTTTGGAAATTGAAACCAAGGTTTTTGTGAACAAGAGATAAAATTGGTACTTTCTAAAAATTGTTTCAGACAACATATCAATATATAACAATATATCTTCAAGAATATACCAAAATAGCTCTTATTGTTCCATTTTTTCCATCAGAAATCTAAGAACTTGACAAATCAGTTTCATGGTACACATTAAGGAAGACAAAAAAATTCATAGGTTATATTAAAATATTCGAAATGACGTCCATTAGGTATTGGAAAAAAATGTAGTTTGGTTGGACAGAAAGAGTATGTGTATATATTTCTCCAGCTTTATTCAATTTCAAAGAAGTAAATCTATACAAAAATGTGGAGATCATGCAAAAAAATAACTTTCAGAGAAAACTGAAAGAAAATGTTTTTTTGGAAACAGCCACTTACATATAAACATTGACTTACGCGAACAAAAAACTTTCGAAACAACTTTTTTAAATGATGACTGAATTATACAACAACACTTTTCTTCATCCTGTTCGTATTTCAAACATTCGTTGTGATATTGAATCAGATATCAATCGCAGGATTGCTACACAATATAGGTTAGGTTGGATTAGCTCCAAAATGAGTAGGTCTTTCCGACCCTCCACCGCAACCCGCAAGAGTTTTTTGTGGCTCACACCTATTCACACTCGACCAAATAAACCCAGCTTCTTAACGAAGCCGATTAGTTTGTATGGTTAGTGATATTTCAGGTCAGATGGTACGAGTATGGTTCTGTCAAACTCTAAAAACTTAGGTCCCCAGCGGGGCAGGCACAAAGTATATGCTCTGATGTTTCATCGTTAATGAGGTAGTCGGATAGTCATGGCGCAAGATTCCCACTGTGATACCCGCGACAACCTTCCCATATGAAGGTTTGGCACGTCAGCTACACCTGACGATGCCTTATATTCAACCGTGCAGGGCTTTTCCACCTCTAGTTTTGGTAAATCATCACTTGAGCGCAAACGTTTACTAACCTGCTCATGGGGGGTTTGTTCCTCCACCTGAGACAGGTGGAGGAACCCACCTGTCTCAGGTGACCCGCTCTTGAGGAGATCACTCAGTCGTTTCCTGGCTGCACCACCAAACCTTTTAGATTCAGTTATTAATCCAGGAGTTGGGAAGCTCTCGCTCCTGAATCAAATTCACAGGAAGGTCAGTTGGTCAAGTTCATTTTCGAATTCTTACACTGGAGATTGGCAATATTTCACTGACAGTTAATCAACTGTTCAACAACAATATTAGATGACACACATTTCATGGTTCTTGCTGTAATGAACCCTAGCCTAATATTACAATGAAGAAAGTTACAATGATAAAGTGAATGAAAATTATCGAACAAATTCAAAAAGCTAGTGAATGCAATAACATTCTGAAGAATGAAAGTGTGAATCTAACCAATTATAATACAAAGAAATAAATGAAATAATTCTTCAACGAGCGAAATTGAAAATGGAAGAACAGTTTCTTGAACAAAAAGAAATGTGACCATGAAATTGAAATGCAGTAAATTACATACTAAACGAAATGAACTGAATTTAAAAAAGTACACTCCTGTTATATGAATTGCATGAATGCTATTCAAGGAACTTTGATATGTTTGAATGCAATATTTCTGCTGTTACATACCAAGTGTATGAAGGAAGCGTTATCACCTACAACATTACGACTCTTGATTGTTTTCAGTTTCACTCATCAATTCAATTTGAAGATTGGGTATCTAGGGTTCCTGTGAAGCCTCATCTATAACAATGTCTTGTCTTCTTTTAAAAAAAGCGTTATGTCTCAAATTTGATACATCCAAGTGTGTAAACGATTTTGCGATGAAATAATGAAAATTATTGATTGAGTTTGGTTTCATTGTAGACTAACTCCGTAAAACATTTATTTTTCAACTGTTCACTGCACTCGCACACGAATTTGGATAATCTTTCATTACATGTTTCCAGGAGCGATAGGTTCCGAATAATTATATAATAATAATAATGTTTATTCAACAACAAGAAAATAACAAAAAGCAATTGAGCATTACATTTATATCATGAAATGAACATAGGTACTCACAGAAACAAGTGATTGCTTGTACGTGACAGAAAATCTACTTCACAATTACAATGTAGGGGTGCTGCGATACTGTTTTTTTTTCATAATCTAGAAATTAATCATTAAATGTCAGCCATGCTAAATTTTTCATTTTCGAGAAGTTAGTCATGTTCCAAAGCATCAACAGAAATTGAAACCTCATTTCATATGCATATAGAGGTTTTCTCAATATATGACGAATAGTTTTTGGCAACGACAGTTCCTATAAAATGTTGTGAGATATCTGAGCACAACTTCCAAACTGATTTTTTTTATTCTAAGGACAAAATACAATCACTACAAGAAAACCCTTAAGGCGCTTTTAGAGCGGTGCCTGTGCGAAAATAGTGACTCACATTGAATTTGAATCGTTGGAGATTGAATCCATTTGGGAAAAGGTTCTCAGGAAGTGTGTTTCACCTAAACTCTGTTTTCTAAATGGGAAAGTTCCTAAACAGAGGAGTTTGAGGTGTACTGAGTTTAATTTCAAAACGATGAGCAGCCACAATTCGTCACACATTTCAGATTTGGTGGAATCAAATAAGCCAAGTCACTTGAACACTTCTCGTGAAAGTATCTATAGAAGAGAAACCTTTCTTCGATGTTCCAGACTATCAAGATTGTAAGTAATGTTTGCGGATGGTTTTCCTTTTCTGGGTAGAAAACAGCAGCTTCAGGGTATGTTTGGTGATGGATACATGAGAGTAATACTTCAAAGAAAGTCTGATATGAGCTTTATAAAGCATCAGAAGTTTCTGAGGTGTATACAGTTTTCTGGTTCGAAATAGTGTTCCAAGCGTTTGAGAAGCAGCCTATGGAATTCCAGTGACATGACCCCTAACAAACTCATCAAAACATAAAACCCCATTGATTGAATGCCAAATGTCAGTAAATGGTCTACTAATATAAACTTTCCGCTCCAGAGAGCCCCATAAGATATTAAATGATTACTCGTAAATAGGGCAATTGCGGTACCTAATGATAATCACGGTTTCGTCCGATGATTAGATTGATGCACTGCTTCACTGGTACACCATCAAGCTGAAATCGTGAAATTTATCTCACAATCAAGTAGTCAAAAATTTATCTCCTCTCATAAGCTCAAAAATGTGGGTAACTTAACTGTCAAACTTTGGTTCCGAATAAGTACTGATCCACACATCGGTTATAAATAAGTACTGATCTCGGCTTCTGATTGTAGAACCTGGATTTTCATATGACCGCGTTTCTTTAATAATAATAATATGTTTTTTCATCAACAACATTGAGTTTGTGCAGTTTATAACAGAAATCATATGTGAAGGAATAAACACAAGAACAGTCATAAGGAAATATATCCGCGCATGGTTATATTTCAGGCTCCTAGTGATATATCGATATAAATCAATCGCAGGACAAAAAAATAAATAGAGGGCTCCTGTTGGTGACTCCGTTCGTTTCTGCTGTTTTCTTGTTTTCAGCAACCAAGTGTTGCCCATCTATGCACTTGGCTACACCGCGCTGATGAGGTCAATAGCCAGAAACACGTGTCCGCGGTTTGCCATTAATTTTTTCTTGAGTGCTGTTTCCGACTAATCCTTTTCTTTTTGAATAAAATCATATACACTCGATAACGCCTCCTTCTATTTATTATTATATCCTGGACCCGGAAGTCACGCAGGTGGCTGCAGCTGCAGCTGCCTCCGTGGTGATGTTAGGATTTTCTAGAAATACTAGGTGTCCTAATTGAAATCACAAATATGCGGTAGGCTCCTGTTGGTGACTCCTTTCGTTTGTGCTGTTTTCTTGTTTTCAGCAACCATGGATTTGAATTAATTCTCTTTAATTCTAATTAATTATCTGCGAGCGCTTTCGACAGTTGGTAGTACTGCCATCTTCTGGCACTCCTCAAACTCAAGAGTTTGAGAATTATATTGGAACAACATCTACAATTCTTAAAGATAGAATAACTTCACATAAAAGTGATATGAAGCTTAATAAGAAATCATGTGCATTAGCGCAACATTCTATAGAAATAGGACATAAACCAAATTACAATAATATCAAAGTTTTACATACAGAAAAAAAAATTCCACACGCCTTTTTCTTGAAATGGTTAAAATTAATAAGTTTTCATATTGTATGAATAAGAAAACTGACATTGATAATCGCAGCAGCATATACAGTAACTTACTGGAACTTAATAAGAAACAAAATAATAATAATAAAAATTGTATCAATCAATAACTCTTTCTCTAGAATCAAACATTATAAATCAATATATCATCATACCCATTGAGAAATTACATTTATGTGAAGGTATGACATTTGTCAAACCCACCAAAAAATCCGATATATGTTAAACCTTTTCGTATGAATTGTAATGTTATTCAATGGCGAAAAAATGCACAACCCATTAAATTGTAGGACCTGAAGAAGCTTCCCAATAGAAGCGAATGCTTGGCAAAGTAGAACAGAGTTTGATTTTTGATTTTTTGACTGAGAGACCCTGTTAATCCAATTTATTGTACGTTTCTCCAGTCGCTAAGAGATGGTATTTATCAGACATAGCACTCAAGGAAGTGGCAAACCATAGACATGTGTTTCGGGCTTTTGGCCCATCAACAGTATGGTGCAGCCAAGTGTAAGGATGGGCAACACTTGGTTACCAAAAGATAGAAATACAAATGCACGGAGCCACCAACAGGAGCCAACCGCACATTTGTGGTTTCAGTTGATAGATCTTGTTAACTGTTGGATAGTGGGGTATTGCAGCAAGTAAATGAGTACACTTTTAAGTAAGTCCAAGCTTTCAGAAAATTTTATTTCCATCATCAGGGAAACTACAATCATATACGTTTTACAGTAGAATCAAAAAATATTACATGCTCAAGACTTACATCTTATATGAGGATGGTTACATTGATGTTCAAGAAGAAATGAGTAGACGTTGGCAAAGATGAAACTTGATATACAATTCTGAATGATTAAACTTTTTTATAAAATATATAATTTATGTCAGACCGTTATTTACCTCGTGTGTGCAGGATTCATATGAACGAGTCTGCGGGTAGAACTTTGAAATATGCCAGAGTGACCTCTGACAAGTGACAGAGAGCTTGAAATTGTACTAGGAGTACCAAATGTACTCTAGTTTATAATGTAAAATTTATGTTTGGTATAAAATTATTTATGGTTGTGTTTAAATTGAATTTGTTATACAATGGAATTGTTCAAATTGATATTGTTCTTGTAAAAGTTCTTGTCTAGAGTCAATAAGTGGGAATATATTTCACTTAAGTCATTAATATCTGTTCTTTTATTAATGAATTGTTATTTTAAAAAATGTAAGACATTTCTAGAAAGGACATGTACTGGGGCATCACTTGTCCAATATATTTTTACAACCTTACCATTCATTGAGGAGATCACTCCCAAACTTTCTAGGATATTCCAGAATTTATCGAACAATAAAATAGCCAATAAAACGGTACTTACCATAAAATCCATACATAGCAAAGTCAAAGACAAAGTTCATTCAATTAACCAAATGAATGTTGTTTATAGTACTCCATGTCAATCTTGTGATAAAATTTATGTTGGCCAAACTTCTCGATCACTAGGTGCTAGAATTACTTCACACAAAAGTGACTGATGATTACATCCAGAAAGATGATCTTCACCAGACCATGTCAATAAGTTTGACCACCATATGGATTATAACGCAATGAAAGTATCAAGCTCAGTTAAGATGTCCTTTCGAGAAATGTCTTACATTTTTGAAAATAACAATTCCATGAATAAAAGAACAGATATTAATCACTTAAGTGAAATTTATTCCTACTTATTGACTTTAGACAAGAACTTTTACAAGAACAATATCAATTTGAACAATTCTATTGTATGACAAATTCAATTTAAACGCAACCATAAGTAATTTTGAACCAAACATGAATTTTACATTATAAACTAGAGTACACGTGGTACTCTTAGTGAAATTTTAAGCTCTCTATCATTTGTCAGAAGTCACTCTGTAGTATTTCAAAGTTTTAACTGCAGACTCGTTCATTTGAATTTTGCACACACGAGTTAAATAACGGTCTGACATAAATTACATATTTTATAAAAAAAAATTGTTCATTCAGAATTGTATATCAAGTTTCATTTTCGCCAACGTCTAATCATTTCTTCTTGAACATCAATGTAACCATCCTCACATAAGATGTAAGTCTTGAGCATGTAATATTTTTAGATTTTACTGTATAACTTATATTATTGTAGTTTCCCTGATGATGAAAGTGAAATTTTCGAAAGCGTGGACTAACTTAAAAGAGTACTCATTTACTTGCTGCAATATTCCACTATCCAACAGTTTTTATTCTTAACTAGTCACAGCAACGACTACCCTTCCTCTATAT
>WOGP01005879.1:0-12800 GCA_015342065.1 Leptinotarsa undecemlineata | reverse complement strand
AGACCCGTACTCTTACCATCTGACCTGAAAGACCACTCACTATATAAACTAATCGGCTTCGTTAAGAAGCTGGATTTGTTTGGCCTAGTGAGAACAGGTGATTCCCACAATAAACCTTTGCGGGTTGCGGTGGAGGGTCGAATAGACCCACTCACTTTAGACCGAACCTAACCTAACCTCATGCACTTTCTACGCATTGTCATACCCAAGCCCTAACTTTAGTATTAAGCAAAGCTTGCAACAACATAAAAAATTTCGCGCCTCCGGTGGGCTTTTCTGTATGTATATATGGTCTTTATGACTTTAGCCTCCACTGCTCTCCAATGCACGAACCGTCACTTGTCGAGGTGTTGAAAATAACGTTTTGGTATTGGGATTGAACTCCAGTAATATTTAGTATAGTTACTAACACAGTTACACAGATAACTGATGAACTTATATTTTCATCAGATTACCTCGAAAAATTCACATTAGTAGTTGTTTCGTCGATTGAAATAAATAATTTTCTATCTTTGCCTACTCTCACTATTTGTTGAAGAGGGATATACACGAAATGTACATTTTTCATATGCAGAATAGCTATTTATGATATAAATGTTGAAAGAAGGGTTTTATTTTGTGATGTGAGTGAAAATGTTTGCGAAACGAGCGTAGCGAGTTGAGCAATTTTACGAATAAAATAAAACTTTCATTTAACAAAATGATATGCAGTTGGTTAGTACCTCGCGTCCACTAGATGGAGTGACATTTTGTTGTTCGCTCCAACTTAGGAAGAGGAATGAAATACTCTGAAAGAATTCCGATTTTCAATTATGAGATATCATTGACTTTAGGTTGATGATGGCCACTATCTTGCACTGATGAGTGTCTAATGAGCCCGAAACTGGTCTGCAAGTGTGCCCGTTCCAAAATTGAAGGTCTTCGCTTCTGGGGTCTCTAATACCGTAATTGTCCGGGGTCCCCAACAGGGTGAAGACTACAGATATCGATAAGGACATCTCAGATCATGAAAAAAATCTAATTGAAAAAAATAAAAATGTCAAAATAAATCCCAAAGTTGTGAACTCAGTGTTCCAGATTACTGAGATACCACCAGACTCTCAGATACCATAAGGAATTCCTGAAGGTTTCCTCATCGTGTTTGTTTTGAATTACCGATCGTTGAACTCTGATAGTAGTAAGAGACAGCTAGGAAATAGTATTGCATCAGCCAACTGGGAAGTCACGGTTAGCCATTCATGAAGAATAAGTAAAGATGATGAAATCCTTATACTTCCTTTAACATAGATGTTGACACGAATAATAACGGATTTATATACAGGGTACTTCCAATTACAATGACATACTTGCTTATTGATTTCCATTGGTCAGTACCATGGTCTGTGTATTTTGAACTCATCTCATGTCTTCAATGAACATAAACGTTTCACAGACTGGGACATCATAAGGTAATACTGAAAATATATCAGTTTGAAACACTATCAAACGTTAAAGACATTAATTTTGAAGATCTTTTTCAATTTATGGGAAATAAATAATAGAGCAAGAAATATCCATATCATAGAATAGAATTTCGGTATTTTTTTAAATACATTACAAGACGTCTAAACTATATCCATTCAACAAAAAAAGTAACCCACACAATGATATATGTTGGGAAAGATGACACATTCTTACGAAACTGCAACTGCATGAACAATTATTTGAGTTTGGCTGAATAAGTAGAATAAATTCTTGTTCTCGTTCGTTAAAACCTCGTTCTTGAAATTCTTCGTCATGAACATGTAGCAAGCGTTTCCTAAATTATCTAATACAATTTTCTTCTCAAGATTTTCAGGACAACTGTCTACTGATTAGTAAGGAAGAACATGTTTCACAGAATCTGTATCAGAACCATTTCTCAAGCTGCAATCGATCCTTCCAAGTGATGAAGAGTTTCGTAGAGGGATCGATTCGGCTCTTGCTTGTAAAGCTCTTCCACTGAAAGGTAACCGGAACCAAGAGGACTACTGCACCTCATATTTGGGGGCAAGAATGGCCTAGGTCCATTGACCTCACTGAAAAAGAAGAAGGTGGATCAATCCCTTGCGAATTAACCTTGATAGGAGACTGATGAATATACATATCTAGGCTTGTTTCGATGCAATTATTTTCAGTTTTGTAATTTTAACTTAACAAATCATTACTCGATTCATTTAGGAATATGTATATGTGATGCACATTTTCCCGCACGTAAATCTGTTTGTTTTGTAAATACACTCACTTTTAATTACTTTGGAAACGTCAGTAATGTATATTAATTTTTTTTAAAAATTGTACTATCTACGTATTTTCTTCATGCCTAAATTGTTTTCAAGTGAAGTTGGATCAGGAATCAGGATCAGGAATCAGGATTCCTTTTTCAAAATAAAGCTCTACCTATAATTGATGAAAACGATGGCAAAATCGCATGAATTGGGCTTCGAATTGTTTTCGCATCCACCGTATTCGCCAGATCTGGCCCCCAGTGATTTTTCTTGTTTTCAGACCTCAAAAAAACTCTCATTGTAATAAAATTTAGCGCTGATGAAGAGGTAATCATCGAAGCTGAGGCCTATTTCGAGGCTAAAAACAAATCGTACTATAAAATGGTATCGAAAAATTGTATAACCATTATAATCATTGTGGCGTCCTAAAAGGCAACTATTTCGAATAAGAAAATAAAATTTTATCAAAAAAAAGTGTTTTTCTATGTTAGCCTACTAACTTTTCAGCTCATGCATGAATTTTCATCAAGTATCAGAATTTCATCAAAACTTCTGCCATTAATTTTAATATTCACAAAATCAATGTCTAAATATTTTTTTCCGAAATTGGAGTCTCCCACGAAACTTAAATTCAACTGAGATAATTTTCAATTGCGAAAATCAGTCTTGTTAATAATTTTCATCATTGGAAATCTGAACCTATACAAACATAATTTTGCTCACATTCCAAAGCCAAGGCGACTCGGTATCTCCGTCGTACCAATAAACAAGAATTTCTTTGAAATTAATTCAAATTATTCATAGCTGTTATTTAGCTCCGAGTTTATAAAAGGTGGAGCCTGCTCGGTTTCTTCCATTTGATTCTAGAAATTTCCAAGAATTGTGTTTGGTGAGCATGGTAAGTTCTAAGATATTCTAATTCATTTTATCATAATGCGGTTCCTCTCGCGATTTTATCTGTTTGTACAGAGTGAAAAAACGTTTTCTCTCTTGCGGGGAAAGTTGAAATATTTACGTGGGGATACAAAAAAGCGTCGCGACGGGGCTTCGGAAACTATGGTCATACTTTTCAGAATAAAGCTGCATTGCATCGTTTCAAATTTGGCTGATGCAATATGTTCGAATGCATTGCATCAGATTTTTATCCATCCATATGTTTCTTGAAATGGAAGTCCCTGCACAAATTCAACTCCGTGCTAGCTATCATTTGTCAACAGAAATCTGTGTTGCTGAAAGGTTAATAACACATTTTTCTAGATAAATCTTCAGATATTTTACTTAATAACAAGAAACTTCAAAAAAGAGATTCAGCTTATACGTTACTTGAAAATCATCAAAGTCAATTAATCTACCTATGAAAATTTTCCATCAAAAACTACCATCATAATTAAGCAGTTCCATAAGAATACTTTAAATTTTGTTGTTCTCAAAGATCCTCCTTTACTCCAGTATTGAATTCATATTCAACAGTTCTTACATGAATATTAAGATAATTTTGGAAAATTGTCAATCATTATCAAAGGACCTCATGGACTATACCTTCTGGTAGATCATTATACTGATGGTGAATATTACAATTCCAAAACTAGTTTGTTGTTTTGATCACTGAAGCAACAAATCAAATTAATCAACTTTCATATCCAGTATTTTTTTACAATACATATTTTATCAAGAAGAATTCATAAAATTTCATATTTCATCAAGAAGGAATTCATGAACTACTTAGTATTGAAAAAATTCCATTCAATACACGTCAGCACCATGGTAACTATCTTGGATAACTTCCTTGTATTTAAAAATTCACAGCTTGAATATCCATTCCAAAAATGGAAAAATAAAGTTTTATTCAAAAAATGCACAAACCTGTTTTGTTCAGTTTTTAACGATATATCAAACCTTCAAACCATCTTCATAATTGATTACAAGTTTTTCAACCAACTAAGAAAATTCTAGTCAATTAGAATTCCAATCCTTCTTTCACTTCCAGCATCAGTAATATTTTTAGGGAAAAAACTTTATCGGCTTTTACGTCTCCGTCTTTATACTAAAAATTGTCGAATACTTCTTAAATAATATCCGGTTCAATTTCATAAAAGATAATTGTATCTGAAAGCCATTTCTATACATGATCTTCACATCTTGGTGAAGAGTTTTTCAAACGTGATTGTTTTCTTCCTTTCTTCGGAATTATTCCACAATTTAGGGATGGAAGAATTGGAAGCCAAAAAATCTCTCCAAAAAATATACCCCTTTCTGTTTCAGTGTATAATAAATAATATTTTCAATTATGGAGCTTACTCTTCATTTTCCATTCAAAAATTCTTCAGTAGTAAAGAAAAGACATCACTTCAGAAAAATTTTCTGAAAACCTCCTGAGTAAGAGCAATGTCCTGAGTTAGGGCACTTTACTGTATCCAAATTCACAGTGTATGCCAAACTTGAGAATTCGTCAATATCGTCACAAAATTTCTCTGGTATTGGTAATTTTGTGTAATTTTGAATTCAGGCTATTTCATGTGGTTTTTCTGCTTGCAATAAATCACCAATACTGGATTCTGACTCAAATTGACGGCGAGTATTTTATTTATTTCACATGAGAGAGTAATTTGCGTAGTTCGTTTTCCACATTTTTAAATATTTCCTTGGAATAATTAGATTTTTGAAGACTTCACCTAGGCTTCCTACCATTTCTTTGTTGGTCTCTTCTGAAACTTATTATTTGACTTGACTCCACATTGAAATATTTTGAGGTTGGAGAAGAAAAACCTGAATTTCTCACGAGATTCATCACAATACACTATGAGGATTTGAATTTCGTCGGTAACGATGAAAACCAATCCAAACCAGAAATTTGTTAGAAAGTTACAACAAAAAATCCACAATATTGAAATAAGTTTTAAATGAATATCTGAAAATAAACTTTAATCTGATAATAAACAAAATTGAAAGAAATTTTCGAAGTTTCATCATTTTGTGAAAACAAATCTCAAACAGGACTTCATTCAAAATTTCAACTGAGTATCGATTCCCCAATCAATGTTCAATATTTTATACGAGTTTCAAATTAATATCTGAAAATAGTCACTTCGTTCACAAAATTGCAGAAAAATTTCGAAATTTCAGTATTTTCTGGAAAAAACAAAGATTCTGGCTTTCTACTCCGCCATATTTATACATAAAATGTAAGAACATAGTTCAGTCCAAAAAACTAACCTTTCTTAAAAATATACCTCTTTCAATTTTGTGGAGGGTCTTTTTAAATTTTGAGAGAAATAAAAATTTCAGTTTCGCAAAATATAATGGAATTTCATCGTTCTCCATGAAAACAAATCCCAAATAGTCATATAATTCACAAATGTAAAAGATAATTTCAAATTTTCAACAGAATATTCTTTCCAAATATTTCTATCAATTTTTCAACGAACTTGAAATGAACATTGAAGAAGATTATCAAATTTCGTGATTTTGTGAAGAATTTGTGTTAATTATGTTAAACATAGGAAATTCTATTTGTTCAAAATATGATGACAGTTCGTTTTCTTTTCGATAAAAACAAATCCGAATCGGAATTTCATTCAAAAACTTCAACAATATCTAGGAATAATCAATTTCCAAAAACTGGGGGAAAATTTGATAATTCAAATATTTCATTGGGGATTTGTTTAAATCAAGTAAGAATACGAAATTCTCCTGTAGTTTCTCAAAATATGAAAAAATTTCATAGCTATCGATGAAAACAAATCCGAATCAAACCATTTCTAAAATTCATTCGAAGGAAATTTAGGCGATTTCGACCTTTTCAGTGTAAAAAACTTCTGAAAATTATGTGGGAAATTCGAAGTAACCCTCTTATCATAGTTAATCAACAAATCAGCGCCATTGAGTTGGCGCTGATGTTGCGACTTGCAAATTGTTAATGATATTCAGCAACTGGTTCCCAGAAAAATGATAAACTTGTTTAGAAGTTATCCTTCTACAGTAGATTTGAGTCTCCATAAAAGACCTCATAATGAGAGTTTCAAAAGCATTATGACCCGCCTGGTATAGGATGTTTCTTGTAGGTCTACGTATATTGGTATTGTCTTTCTTCATAATATTATTTATTGCCTGTCAAAATTGACCTTTTTCCAAATAAAAAAACGACATTCTTCTCCATATCATAAAAATTTTCATCTCAAAACTTGTTTCTTTTTCAATCCCATGGCAGTAGTTTATTTAAATCGTGAAACTATTTTTGCAACACTCGTACAATTGTATTTTAGACCAAAACCCACCAGCACGGATTTTATTCTCTTTAATAACCATATTTGACATCTTCATCATTTTCAATAGAGTTCCAAATATTTGAAATACATAATCAAAACTGAAAATACGACATGTTCATGAAGAAGTAAATTTATGCTGAATACCTTATGTTTTGAACTCAATTCATTATTTTTGTCAAATAGAAACAATTTTGAAAATTCAAAAATTCGAATCCCACAGGCTAATCCTATGGAACTGTGTTAAACAAAAAATATTTCAATGATTTTCTATATAATTTTTTGAAAAATTGCGCGCATTCCTTCGCCAAAATTTGCAATGACAAACTTGTTAATTGTCCCCGAGCAGATCTTCCACCATTTTTTGACAACTTCACTAAGGCATTTTCATTTTTTTCTTTTATATTTTTCAGACCAGTTATTCTGACAAAGGATCTAAGGTAAACGCATATGTGTAAATCAATACACAAAACTATAATACTTTTTTTCCAGCCCACCAACGGTAGATTTCTGTATTTTGACCACCTTACTTTTTACGTAGGCAACGCCAAACAGGTAAGAATGAAAAAGTGATAAATTTCTAAAATGTGAATTTGAAAATGAATTTCAGGCGGCTTCTTACTATATCACACGTTTAGGATTCGAGCCTGTAGCATACAAAGGACTCGAAACCGGAAGTAGGGAGTATGTACACTATGCGGTTCGTCAAAATCAGGTAAAGTAATGATTTTATAATTGTTTTCAGTTTTCCTAGATCACACAGCCTTTTCTACCTTTTATCTTCGTATTTTCTTTGTTACGAATGTGTGAACACGTTCTTTATTATTTTTCTAAGTATGTGAAAGGGTCTACTGAAATAACTTTTTCCTCGCCGGAACAAAACTACGCGCGTTACGATTATCAAGTTAGCCTCATCAGGAGATGTAGAACTGATTCCAATGGGTACATTTTCATGCATCTATATAAAAAAGTCATTAAATTTTTTCCCAGTATTTTATTATTGTTTCTTGTTATGTGTTTTCTGTTTGATGCCTAACCTTACTGTAATATCTTAAGATCTAACCGTGAATTCAATCACGATACTTGTTTGTTACTCTTTAACTCCATTGTTTGTTCTAAGCTGGAATATGGTTGTGTCATTTGGAATCCAAAAACCTTTTTATATTCATTCTGAAACTATAGAAAAAGTCCAGAAACGATTATTAAAAACACTCTTCTTCTGAAAACACAATGTCTGGCCTTTATTTATATCGTATTCTAGCCAATTACAAGAATTCAATATGCAACCATTGGAAGACCACCGTGAATCCTTGTAATTGATTTTTGTTTTCAACATTCTTGTGAAACTGAAAATACCTGAAATTTTCTATACTATTGGTTTTATTGTACCTGGCGTGAAACTGAGAAGAATAGACAATCTATTTCGTGTCTCAAACAATTTGTCTCCTTTTCAACAATGTCTCGAAACCGTTAACAAAATGATGGGGAACTGTGAACTGGGTATATTCAGTATTACAGAGAGACAATTCCTTCGAAAGCTCAAATGTTTCTGAATTTTTTTTGGGTTATTTTATTATTTATTGTTTTAACTGTATCAATGATACTCAAGAGCAAGGCAGTAGGGTATGGCTAGGCTATTAGGCGGAATACAAAGGCTGGCGTGCCTAAGTTATGCGGGAGCCATAAGAACGACCCCAACTGCAGCACTTGAGGTCCTACTCGGACTTCATCCATTGCGCATATACATACAAAGAGAAATTCGACTAGTGACACACAGATTAATGCAGGGACAAACCCCAATCAACCAGTCACACGGTACAGAATAGTTGAAACAGTACAATAAACTGAAGACAGATCCAATACTAGGAATGCCTGTGGATTACACAGTTCCGAAGTACAACTTTCAAAATGTTTTCAAAATCATCATAGCAAGTAGAAACTACTGGCCAAATGGCCCTCCGGTAAAAACTGAAGAAACTTGGTATAAAGTTGGCTCAAAGAATCAAGAAGGACTGAGAGTCGGTATATACGGAGGCAGAACAAGGATGAGAATCGCACTCAACCTTCTTAAGACTGGTGGGAAGCTGTCTAAGCGCACTCAAGGAGCTAAGTATCCAAAATAGGGTCCCTGTAGCTTGGGGATCCAGACATGAGGGTCACACGGGCAATGAGGTCGAGGTTCTAGCCCATGAAGGCGCATCAAAGGCTATGATCGGCCCAGAACCCTCCTGCGGGGTAGCAGGAAGCATACAGAAGACATGCATAAACTCATGGGTGCAAGCCGAACCGATAGATTGACAGAATAAGCTCCCAGGAATGAGGCAGGCGAAAGAGTCCGTGAATAAACCATCGCCCAGATTAACGGAAGTCCTGCTAAACCAAAACCGTAAGGTTGTAAGGGTAGTGGTGGGTCTACTAGCGGGGCATAGCCGACTCAACAACATGGGTCTGACAGAAGAAACCCAATGCAGGTTATGTCAAGAAGAGGAGGAAACCGCACTGCATGTGCTTTGTGAATGCGAAGCGATAGCAAGGCTGAGACGCGCAAGATGCGGGGAAGAGAAACCAGAGGCTGCCAGCCATATGAAGAGGTCAGTGTCAAGGCTATAGAGTGTCATCAAAGAGATCAAGATTGACTATGAACTCTCAGAACCAAGGAGCATCACAATAGATCTGAAAAGGTCGCTGTGAATTAGGCAGTGGGCTAGCTCCCCGAAACTCTAATCTTATCTAAGGAACTTTTGAAATACTGTGCATTATGTAAATGAAAACCATTGTGTTTGTTGTTCAGTATAAATACATTTCTATTCAAATTATGTAAGAGTATGAAAAGGGGCTGTCAGAAATGAAACAGCGTTGACAGATCTCATTCCACATTTCTTCATTTCTAAACTTTCGAAGGCATCTAGAAACTTGTTGTCATGTACCGGTCAATTTCAACCATTTCACACTTATACTGAATATGTTCAAGTGAAACATGTTTCTTGTATCGCGCTGTCATAGTCCACGTAGTTTAACCAACATATACTTTATCGTTTTTACAGCGCTCTGCTAAATTTGAATTCATAGAGAAAAATTGGCAAAAAATCGCTCAACGACATCATATAGTTAGTAATAAACTGAAAAGAGGCGAAATATTAAAATCTGGAAAAAATCAATAGCATTAAAGTATAGAGTACAAAATTCTTAATCGATTAGGCTACCGGTCGGTAGCCGGGCGGTTCAACCTGGGTGCTTTGTTCACTCAGTTAATCGGCTGATGTGTGAGTCGATGGTTCAAGCCCCAGACTGAACGCTCGATTTTCACTTGCTATCATCCAACCCGTGTTAGGAATCACACATTAAAAGGTAAGACCTCGTTAGTCCTCGCACAAGTTTCGACTTCTGAGGGTTGTCGTTCGTAGCGGTTTGATAGCTGGTTAACGGAAACAACATACTTTAAGCATATGTTCAAAATATATTTAGAACGCCACCGTAAAAAATCAATTTATTGAGATATGGAGCTGCAAAAACACATGACACTAAAACGGACAAAACTAGTGAAACAGTCTAACAATGATATCCGTCCTTTTTCACATAGTAAATTGATGATGAAATAAGTCTTGAATTTCAATCGTTGAATTCCAGATTGTCTTTGTCTTTGTTTCCCCTTACAACCCGGAAGAGAAGGATCTGAACTCGCACCTTATGAAGCATGGAGATGGTGTCAAAGATATAGCATTTGCTGTGGATAACTTGGAAGGTATTGTTACAGTAAGTGTCAAAACGTTTTACCAGTATGATTGAGAGGCCCTCCAATAATTGTGTGACTGTATTCATGTAGTAAATCCGATCCAACGCCCTTCGTGGTATTAGCTAGAGAAGTAGTTATTTTGTTATAGGTGTCAGTCCATTAACCTACAGTGTAGGTGAGTTGACACTGGACGAAGTGTTCTTTTATATAATTCAATTTGCCGTCTTTCAAGAATACCCATTTTTGTTTAATTGTAAGGGTATATTTGCAGGAGAGATCGATTTTTGAGAAAGACAGGTTTTGGTATTTTATTGCTCCATCTGTGGGAATCTTCCAAAGAAAGAAAGAAAGCAATCCATTTCAAAAATCAACTCTATACAAAGAAGTAACTTCCAGACACAAACTGAAAGAAAAAACCCTCCCCAAACAGCCATTTTCATAAAAAAATTGAATTTCACGGCAGAAAAATACTTTCGAAACAAATACTGTCATATGAACGCTGAATTATACAAAAAACACTTTTCTCTATTCCGTTTGTATTCCAAACTTTCGTAATGGAATCGAATCAGATATCATTCACAGGATTCCTACACAATATAATTATTAAAAGAAGTAAAATTTCACTTACATAGAACACCGGGTAGACACTTACATAGAAATCGGGTAGACATCCCGATGCTTCGCCTTATTGGCTCTTCAGAACGAATTGCGGGTTTTTTATAATGTTATCCGTATTTGTTTCGAAAGTATTCTTTCCTGTAATTCCATGATTACATGAAAATAGCTGTGTCGAGAGGGGTTTTTCTGACAGTTTGTGTCTGAAAATTACTACATGATTACTACATATTTGTATGAAGTTGACTTTTTTAAACTGATTGCTTGCTCCTTTTCTTTGAAAGATCCCCAAAATTTTTGTATGAAGATGGAGAAGTAGAAAGCCGAAACCTTTCTTTCTCAAACCCATTTTTGATATCCGAATATTTCTAAACATTCTCTCCAAAAACACTCTCTTTACTTGATAAAATTTCACATTTCAGATTATTGAAGTAGTAGAACTTGAGAGAAATTGGTGCAAAATTCAAAAATTGTCATATGTTTGATATTGGAATAGTTAATTATGGAAAATAAAATGCAAGGCATTAAAAACCATAACTAATTTCATTGTTAATTAATAATCATCAATAAAATGATCAAAAAGTTTATACTGAAAAAGTGAAATATAAAAAATGAAAAATGAATGTTTTCAGGATTTTATTTATCAATGTTCTATATACATGGACATATAAACATATACATTCACGGAATTTCAGTAATGGTAAACCATGTGAGATTATAACTGTAATTTTGATTTCTCTCATTAGTTAAAAATATAATACTTGGAAATATAGAGAGACTCTGAAGATGGCGACAAGTGTTGCCGAAAAAGTTGGCAAATAAGTTGATGTTTCATAAATTGGTTAAGGCCTTCGCCGCCGAGATTTCCAGTATTACTATCTTCATTCGTGTAAAAAGAGCAAAATTTGTAACTCACCCCGATAAACTACTGCGAAAAATCAAATATAAATGTGGATAGTGGCGAAATACAACAAACTAACATCAGAAACACAACTTTTTCATATCTATACAGGTGTATCACTATAGACACGCCTGAAGAAGCTATTGTATACCGAAACACGTATTGCAGTTTGGTAAACTATGTAGTGGAAATCTTACAGTGAAGTGTTTCTTGAATTTGAAGTAGAATTTTACTAGAGCCTCAACTGTTCAAATCGGTTAGCAGGTTTCACTTTCAATGACTGTACTATTTGTATATCTATAGTTTGGCAATATAATTTGGTAAACTGTAATGACTCGCAGGCATCCATTATTTTTACAGAAAGCAAAGGAACGTGGAGCAAAAGTTGTGCAAGATATTTGGGAAGAATCAGATTTCAATGGATCTGCACGATTTGCAACAATTCAAACTGTGAGTAAAATATCAATATCACCCATTGCAGATTTTCAGTGCTTATCATTTATTTTCACAGTATGGAGATACCAGCCATACATTCGTGGATCGAAGCCTCTACAGAGGAGCATTCTTACCAGGATACATTCAGTGTGCTGAAGATCGTTTAGGGAAGCAGCTGTAAGTAGACCCCTTTTACCATCGACCGAACATTTAGTAATCACATATTACGAGTATTATGAGCTATCGAACGATATTTTTCGATCTTTCTTCCACAAAAATTGCCAGTTAGAAATGCTAAGAAACTAAGAAATATAATGAAAAAATTGGATGAAATTCCAAAAATCTGCGGCCTTCAATTCCGAAAAACAGTGACACCGAGATCAAATAAGTAAAATGAATAACCATAATATATGTAACTAATTTCTTCGAAGTACATCATCTGTTGACTATTGTCTGTCCAGAATGTAACTTTTCAACTTTCGATTGAAGTATTCCTTTTGTTAAATATCTCTTCAATAACGTCTTCCGGCGAATCTAATTTTATATGATTTTTATACATTTTGATAGTGTTTGTCATCCAGAATACAAGGGCAAGAATGTCAAAGGGA
>WOGP01005878.1:0-12803 GCA_015342065.1 Leptinotarsa undecemlineata | reverse complement strand
ACTCTCACCATCTGACCTGATATTTCAGGTCAGATGATGCTCACCATACAAACTAATCGGCTTCGTTAAGAAGCTGGGTTTATTTGGCCGAGTGTGAATAGGTGTGAGCCACAATAAACCCTTATGAGTTGCGATGGAGGGTCGAATAGACCCACTCACTTCAGACCTACCTAACTACCTATAATTCAAGGCGGAAATCAATAATCACAGAAGCATCGGGGCACATCTGACCTCATGACCTGATTCATAACAAGCATCATATAAATATTACTGGAGTTTTTCCCCAAAACCAGTTTGTTTTGAAATCTCGACACGTGTTTCGATCACCAAGTGATCATCTTCAAGAGGAAAGAAATTGTTACAGGGTTTGATGTGAGAATAATATTTGAAATGACTGACGAATACACTAATATGAATTTACAGTACTATAACATCGGGAAAAAAAACACCAAAAAAATCATCCAATTTGTGGAAAACCTAGAAAAATAAAAGTTCACCAACACTGCTGCTGGTACCTCATCAGATGTAATCTTCATTATGAAAACGTAAAAATCTGTAGGTTCCCAGTCAACATAACGAGAAATACGACTGCATAGGGATAATGCCAGTTATTAACTAATTCTATACTTGCATTTAATTGATCATTCATATATAAATATGTCAAGATAGAAATTTCTAACTCTCCGTATTCCAAAATTCACCATAAGAAAGAGAACTTTCGATTGAATGAGATGTGAATGACTAGATAAGAATTTTTAACGGTTATTTCCCAGGAGATGAATTATGATGGATTCGTAATATAATGAAACCGTTGCAACAGAAGTTTCACCGCAAATTACCCTACATTATGTTCCTCTACACCAGTAATTGAACTAAACAACAGTGTTTTCAACTAGGAAAGAAAACAGGTAGTGTGAATTTCATCTTCACGGATCATATGGATTCACCAGATGCTTATTAGTTTGGACTATTCACACAGCGGATTGCCTCATATTTAATTGCTGGTTAAACTTTTCAATAATAATTCCTCCAAAGTTGTCCTTGCGAAACGAAATAAAATTAAAAATATATGTTTATTATTAACGTTTTATGGAGCCCACTACAGGAATCTCGGAATATAAACTAGCTAATTTATGCAAATAATTAACCGCTTCTATTCTATCAGATGTTTAATGAGTATATGTGCACATGTTCCAATCATCATATTAATATCTTCAGAAAAAGTTCGTTAACAATGTTAACTAAACCCATTTTTTCAATTATCATTGATTATTGATATTATGGAAAATTGTGCCAGTATTATTTTGATTGACGACTCAAATGTTTGCCTCTAATCAAGTCAAGTGAAATATACAGAAATACCAATTTTTGATCCTTTTTTCATATTTTAAAAATGACATGCTATATAACTAAGGCAATTAACCGTACACAAAATAATATAATAACATTATTCATGATAATAATTATCAACCTTCACAATATAATTTTCATTACGCGTATGACTATAGACATAATAGTTGGACCCATCACTGAAATATTTTACGATATTTTGTGTGTGTGCTTTTGAAGATGAACGGGCTCGAAATTTCACCTTCTGAAACATTCTAGAACAGTCCACAATTATCGAGAATATTCGGAACCATTTCACAACATTCCATCATATTGCAGAACATTAAAAAACATCTTGGAATGTCGTATAATGTTTGGTTATAATGTGGATCGTTGTGGAATGATCAACAGATTTAAAAAAAACGATTCTATTGTAACCTGAAAGGATGACTTCTAGAACAGTTCAGAACGATCGCGAGTACTCGACAGCATTGTATAATATTTCAGACCATTTCGGAACATTCTGAAATGTTCGGAATCAATCTGGAACGTGAAGAAGCATCCCTCAGAAAAAATGGCGAGCTTTTGACAATATAAGAGTTGGAATTTGCGTCCCCTGAAATTATTTTAGAACAGTCAGGAATATTTGGGAGTTAGGAGAGCATTCCTTTACATTCCGTTACTACCAAGACATTCTACAATAGCATGGAACATTTGGGAACATCTGAGGTCATTGTTAATCAGTCTGAAATAGTCTAGACTACTGTAAGAGATTTTGAAACATTGGACCATTTGGAGACTTCTTTGTATGGGTAGGGCTACCCCTTGGCAGGAATATATAAGGCGAGATCCGTTGACTTTTCATAGTTAAGTGTTCATCCTTATTTTACTCAAAAAAATCTGTTTTTCCGTTAATCACCTGTCGCCCCCATACGTACGACAAATCTCAGAAATTGAGAGACTTGTGCAAGCTAAGTCTTATCTTTCAACGTGTGATTCCTAACACGATTACTGTACGTATTTGAAAATATCCCGAAACACGTTAAATGTAAATTATAATTTGACATTCTTCAACGTGAAAATGCCACCTCTACCTTCAACCTCCTTCGAATGACAGGTACAAACCCAAATTTTTTTATCGTTTGGTCTCTTCATTCTCTAATCAAAAATGTTAACCCTTTCAAGTTTATTGCAACAATTAAGATAAAATTAAATCATGTAGTTACCAAAATTCGATAAAATACACTCAAAAACGTAATGAAATGCAAAACGTAATGAAATGTAGAATACGAAAAAGAACTATGGATGTAAACGAAAAAGATGTTCAAAGTGTTCACTGCAAACGTCTTAGCAACATACTAATCATAAATACAACTGTCTTCTAGCATTATTGAACATATCAGGCGTGACCGACCTAATCGTAGGCGTTATTCGTTATTTTAAGTAATTCGAATCTGAAAGTTTTGTTTTGTGTATATTGCTCTTTACATATCCCTACAAAAAGAAATCTTATGATGGAAGATCAGGTGATCGCGCTGGCTACCCCATCCACCGATTGGGAAATGTTGTATCGAGGTATTGCCGGACAAGGTATTAACTTGATAATGTGGTGGTGCTCCATCTGCTGCAATCATCCTATTCACTGGAGCTTGAGGGTTTCCTGGATCAGGATATAAATGTGCCAGATACTTATCGCCATTCAAGTTGCCCTCAATAAAACAGACACCAGTGATATGTTTTCCTACAATACCTGCCCATACATTACCCTTTTGAGGGTACTGCGTGAGTTTTTCTCCCATCAAGTAAGGATTTTCCGTTGACCAGTAGCGGCAAACTTGCCGATCAGCATGACCGTTATGACATAAAGTACACTCATCAGAAAATATAACGTCTTCTAACTGGATGATTTTGTTATCCAATATGTCCATCATTCGCTCACAAAAATAAGTTTTTCTATCAAAATCGTTTTCCATGAGCTCCTAAGTAGGTATCATTTTATAGGGACGTATGGCTAACATTCAATATAGTGGATGCCTGTCAACTCGATGTATGTGGGTTTCCCTCAAACTCAAGCATCACATCTAATTTAAGTCCATCACTCATTGTATTGGTAGCTGCTTTATTTTGTTTATTGTTCTTCGAGATTTGGGCGGTAAATTAGGAAACTTACCATTTGTCAGACTTGTAGTTAACGAAATTTAAACTCAAATTAAAATACTGACAGCTGATGTTTTAATATACAAAACAAGTTAACAAGATGTTTCAAACTTTAATGAAATGAATGAAAACACTTTCATCTAATTACCGCTAGTTGATTTTATTTATACGACCGGAGATTGACCCCATTATCAAGTATAAAACTGAAGATGTGAATTTTGAAAACTCGGTTTTATCAGGAGTAAAGGCAGGTATTTGTTAGGTGGTAGTTGGACGAAATAGGATGCCAACTTCAAAATTAACTACTAAAAATTATAGGGGTTGTTAAAATTATAAATTCAAGAGAGTTGCTCATTTGGGTGTATATATTTTTGGTTGCCACGAAAATTATTTATAGTTTTTTAAAGGATACCATCTAAAAAGCACATCAACATCAACATGAAATAAGTTTTGAGTATCTTGCAAAAAGTTTTGAGTGTATTTTATCGAATTTCAGTAATCACTTGAATTTAATTTATTTTATCTCAATTGTTGCAATGAATTTGGGAAGTGATAACATTTTTGAATACAGAATGAAGGAACCTTTCGAATGATATATCACCAGTCAATACTTCCCACTCAAAAAATTGGGGGTTGTAGGTACCTGTCATTCGACGATGGTTAAGATTAGGGGTAGAATTTTCACGTTGAAGTATGTCAAATTAAAATTTGATGTGTTCCGAGATTTTGTTAAAATAAAGAATCTATCTCATTTATTCCACAGTGATTTTACACACTGTATAATAATGAAAACTCTAGATAATTAATATATATTTTCAGACTGCTTTGTATTCATTCGACAAGGAGTAATATCGTATCCGTCCAAATATATTTCAACAAATTATATGTGGCCGTTATTGTCAACATGGTACATAACTTCAATTTATGTGAACTAATGGCTGTAGGATCCTTCATATCCGAACTCAAGAAATACAGATCTAAACAATCTTTTCTCGAATAAGTTTTGACAACGTGATATTGATGTCGTTGCCCGGAATGTGGATCCGGTATACATCCGACGGTACTGCTCCAGTTCCCCATAATCTGGCACGTTATGGTGATTGCTCTCATGAGCAATCGACGTTCAATATTATTGGATTATCGAGAACGTGACTCGCAGTTAGAGGCTCCCTGTGTGGCGCGTCATCGTATCAATATGACATTAAGCACACACGCTTTGCATTTCAAACAATGCAACCACCCTAGACTGTTCCGATCCAGCAATCTGCCCGACACGGCTGATTACCTCTACACCTCGTACTATAATCCCGACAATGCGCTCTTCTAATTTCACAAGAACCAATACACGGCCATCTGCATATTGACAAATTGCGTGACGTTTACTTTTTAATGTCGTAAGATGGATATCAGTCAGAGAATGTATAACATTTGTATTATGTACTGGTCAGAGTCAGATTTGTCAGTGCTATTTTTCTGTCATAGACACGTTCCAGTAGATAGTGGATGAATGAGCTTGTCAATAATATTGTTTAGTCATCACAGTTGATTCGATGTCCTATAAATGATAAGCATTTTTCTCTTTGAAATTCAATAATGACAGTTACTAAACAGTCACAGAATTACTGTTTCGTCAAACATCTACCTCTGTTTATTGATCTAGGTTCATCATAACAAGATTATGAATGGAATATTGAGGTGGCCGTCAAACGAATCCGTCATAACAATTCATCTTCATTAATACGTAATAGAGTCTTCGATAATCTCTGAACTATTTATTCGTGAAATTACTTTTCACAATATTATGGCTGATTTTCAATTTTGTTGACGGAATTATTATATCGGGCTATTCAACTTCTGCACTAATCAACCACTGTTATAAAGCGATTCATGGGAATAAAAGTTTTGAAAATAGGTAATGAGAGGCAGTGAAAGGAATAGGATTTTAACGATGGTGGAAGGTGGAATGGCTGCAGGTCGATGCAGCCATCGATTCTATGGAATTAATGTGAGAAATTATTGGGGATTTTGACAAGAAGTGCTGGGATTTTATCAGATTACTGGTTACAGCAAGTCAGATTAAATGACAAACCATTACCGTAAGTATATATCGTTAAAAGAGCTGGACTATATCAATGAATTCATCTTCAAAGAGTGACACTATCTTTTGGTCGAACTAATGTGCATTTCAGAAATTTCGTTTTAGCACCTGTTGAATGATTTTAGTAGGATTATAATTTATCATTTCCTCATAAACTTTCTGTTTGTGAATTGATTACAGACATTTACTGGTTTATTATTATGATTTCTTTAACTGATTTGAATAATTTAACGAATTTCTAGAGATCATGTTTTGTTGAATAACATTATTTTGTTTCCTGAACATATTCAGTGGTTATTTCAAAATTATTTCCGATATTTGATGCATCAAAACAACATTGTTGCATGATTAAGAATAATTTCAGTACATATTATTCGGTGTATCTTCTAATAATGAACCAATATGTGGAGCCTGTATATATTTCGAGCAGTTACGAGAACATTATTTTATGTTCAGTGAAGTGCAAAACACTTATATTCTAAAATCGTATTTCATGATCCACCTCGTATGGGCAACCCTTCCTCACAATGAGGTGTTTGGTCCCATATGGATCGAGTCATGTTTGAAAATTAGAAACTCAACTAGTAAGTTTGTCTAAAGAACTCACGCCGTTTTCCACCGACTAGCGTGGGTTTTCGAAGTAGCACAGTGAGTGTTGCAAAAAAATGACGTGACGTCACTGCCATTCATTTCATGATGTGAAATGTATATGTTCTGTAAAGCAAAAAAAGTGAATGGATGAAAATACTATATCACTATTCAATTAATACCACTCGATCAAAATATTTTTGAACGAAATTCCATGTATAAAGTCTTCACTTCACAGTTCGTGAATTCAACCATGAAGGTTAAGTTGAGAGTGTACTTCGATGTCACTGAACTTGTTCGACGTTCCTACCTCCACCAATTTCAAATTCCTTATAGCCCGGCAAATTTTTCAGTATGAATTGACATCTGCTACTTCAATTGGTTGAATGAATAGGTTCATAGAATTATGAAAATGCATTTACGAAAGTGTAATTTTCTGTTGGATTAAACATACATATCATTCAGGTGACTGGGATTGGGGTAATAATGGATCTTTGCAATCCATTCTATCAACAATATAACTCATTGTATCGTTCGAAAATCGGAATCCTTTTACCTTGTCGGTATTCATGTCTGTGATAAGAATAATCACAGAAATCTTCTCAGAAAAAGAACATAATTGCAGATTATCGGGATGATTAAATTCCTGAGTGGTTTATTGATCAACGACACGTCGACAATCCTTAACATGGTTACCATCTAAGAGACTGCGCTCAGGCTCATGTTCTATAACTACCTTGAAATAACTAGAAGAATTTTTTGATCATAGACTGATTATACGCTATCTTCAGAGATCATGCAATATGTTTAGGTGCCTGGAGACTTTTCCTGGTGGAAATACGACATCAGATGATTTCGTAATTAAATTAGGAAAAATATGAATGATAAATCAGTGAAGTTCTGCACATTAACAAATAATGACATTCATGAATTCGCTTTGGTATTTGTGAAAATCAAGATAGAAGCATGACAAAATTGCAATACACTCCTGATTTCGAGTGATGAATTCCAATACTTGAATATGAAGTTTAAAAAATCTGTCAAAAATCTGTTCAGAATCTGTTTTTCTGTTAATCAGCTGTCGCCCCCATACGAACGACAACTCTCAGAAGGTGAGAAACTCACCTTTTAACGTGTGATTCCTAACACGGTAAAAAAGTGAATCGAAAAAATAACGAAGGAAGAAGGAAGGAAGTTGTTTATGGAAAAAAATTGTCAGTTGAAATAATTGACAATTACGAACTCACATTGCTAACTTTAATTCATTCTGAGTTCTTCAAGTACATACGATTGTTAGTTTTCATTTTAATGAATTATGTATGCTCGTATACCTGTAGAGAAAAAAAGTTTGATTTATCATTAAAAAAATCTGTTTAAAATCTGTTTTTCCGTTAACCAGCTGACGCACCCCTACAAACGACAACCCTCAAAAGTCGAAACATGTGGGAGTTAAGGATTAACGAGATATTACCTTTTAACGTGTGATTCCTAACCCGAGTTGGACGAGAGCAAGTGAAAATCGGTCGTTCCGACTAGGGCTTGAACCACCGACCAACACGGCAGTCAATTCGAGTGAATGACTAAAGCACCGACGTTGAACCACCTGGCTACCGACCAACCATCACTATGCAACCCATTTCAGGAATAAAATAGATTCCAATATTTATCCAACATCTCTATACTAAATCGTCCCGAAACTTCAAAGTACATCATCGAGGATGCTAGTGTTTCATGTAGGTAAGTAACATTTTATACTCTCTTATATGTCACGTTGGGTAACATTCCTCTAAATGATAGCTGTTTCAATTCCTTCGCGAATATTCGTAAAAACTGGATGAAAAAAAGTGATTTACGTTTAATTCAATGATCTATGAAAGTAGGTATAATAATAATAACGAGTGATTTGTGTATCATAAAATACCATATACAATAATAGGAATAAAATCTGCTCAAATTTATTGAATTCCTCTGCCCATTCTGGATTTGAAATTTTTTTTCAGAGTAGGGGCAGATAAATCAAAATACTTTGAGGACATATTATTTAGCAGATCAGGTACTAAGTAAAATAAGGATGTCTCGGAAAATAATGTTCAGTGATCTGCTGTGAATGTCCTCCTTTCGAGGCTAGGTACTTGGGTAGTTCAGTAGTACTGTATTATTTGTATTGTATTGTATTGTATTGTATTGTATTGTATTGTGTTGTGTTGTGTTGTGTTGTGTTGTGTTGTGTTGTATTGTATTGTATTGTATTGTATTACATTGCATAGTATTGTATTTTATATGTAGTATTGTATTATATGAAAATTATCACATCGAGATTGAAAATATCTACTGAAAGGAACTGCTACCCACTCAACGAATTACAAATATATTTTCATTATTGGAAATTCTGTTTGAATCATTATTTGTATGTTGATACTCATTTTATTTTATGACTATTTCTCCCCCTTGTCATTTTCTCTATTACTGCACTGAAACTAACAAGGCATGAAATTTCCAAATATGACTATGAGTGTGATCACTTGTTTGAGAATCACGTTTCCTGAGTAGAAGAAATGAGCCTTCTCCATGAATGTAGAGGATAAATGATGATTAACTTGTAGAGGAGATAAATGGGCCAATAACATAACCTCCAAGCATTTCTACCTACACATGAGAGATAATTGTACTTGAACAATATGTACAGCATTTGGTTAGGAGTCTTGCTTCGTCGATAAACAGGAATCGGTTTCAAAACTATGGATTTTGAATACGGCATTACAAAAATAAACGAAATGAATAGATACGCGATGAAAATTTGATAAAGATGAGTGCCTGATCTCTCCGATTGTAGTAGGAATGTAAAAAATTTTATCAATATGAAGTTTGCATACCAGAATGCTCATCGTCTTCGTTACTTTTCTGGTACTTTTTCCCAAGCATCTTCCAGACACCGTCGTTTCACCGTATCGAATATCAGTACATACCTGTACGTTGTATAAAAAACCTCACATGTTTACTTTATAGTAAATGTTCAAGAGGCAGCAAAAACGTATGTGAATTTCTTCAACTTCAACTAGCATTTCCTAATATGACTAATAACCAGTCCGTGCAGAGCTTATTGTTAAATCATCTGAAAATAGAACTTTTAACGGGTGATGATCGACTGTATTGCCAAACATGCGCCAAACTAACTGACTATTATAAGACTGATTATCTTCAAACATGACTCAACCTCTGATAAAAGCATGGAACTCTTACGAAGGTTCGAAATAGATGAACACTTCAATCTAGCAGACCACTATTATAATATTCATGCAGTCATTATTCACTGTGCTTCTGGCGTTGAATCAGGTGATTATTACACATTGGTCAAAGACGAAACGGACTGATTTCAGTTTGACGATAGTCGTGTCTATAAGTATTCTGGCGATATATTGAATTTATTGGAGACACCATACATTTTGTTTTTTTAAGAGAGAGGACATTGACTGATCAAGGTCTTCAGATGATGTGGTGCTGCAGGTTTTTTCGGATATTCCTGCAGCTGAAAAAGCAAATACGCCACTGGAATCAATGAAGTCGCCCCAGAGCGCTAATTAATTTTTGTTGTTGTTTCATAACATATATCAACATCATTGTTGAATGAAAATATTTCGAAACTCGACTTTGGACTGGATTACCGTTTTTACTTGAAAATGAGAGAATGGTTAACTTTCATGCTATGTAATTAAGCACTATTTAAGAAGTCAAGAATCTTCAGAACAGAAAAAGATACGTAGTGGGCACCCTCTACAAGTAAGAGTCCTCAAGAACTCGTCTAATGAAATTAGGGGAAAAAATGATGTATTGATGTATTGAGTACATACATCACTCAATCTTCAACGTTTTCCAAAAAGTGTAACTATTTATTATAGGTATAAAGACCAATTATTTCTGTTATTATCGGTCACTAATTGAAAAGCAATCTTTAAATAGCATACATTATTGACGGGTAGGATTATAATGACTATTTTAAGCAATCCGTAAAATAAGAAAAGAAAATTATTTTTGAAATTCAATTTATTCTTGTGATCAAAATTTCATGCATCAGGAAGTGATTTATTCATAACATTAGAAGCTGTATCTAATAATTATTCTCTTTATAGTATGCATTCCGTGTAAATTGGTTTTTCATAACGCTCCTGAGGAAAGTTACGGTACAGCCATAACAAGAAATCACTATTATTACGGAGGCACGCGTCTTTCTTTTTAATGAGTACTTGATACTATTGTGCGTGTTATAATAATGGTATCAACAACATGAAGGAATTCCCAGATGGCCCCGGGCGACAAATTATTGAATTTTATGAAATAAACCATTTAATCGAGGTGATTAATACACTACTGTGCATGCCATTGTGAATTCAACCAGATGGCAATTACTACGTAACTGTTAAAATTGCCTACTGAATTGAATGGAAATATTTTCTTCTGCAGTTAATCCGGTACTTGATGGTCTGAAGTCGAAAGGCGAGAACAAAAATCGTAATTGGTTTATTATTAGTATTTATTGTTGAGTAGTTAATAATATACTGCAGTAATTTGAAAATGGCCAGTCAAAAAATTATATAGTACATACTTGTTGATAACGATTATCCTTCATTTCATTCTAAAATAATTCACAGGGTTTCTGTATATACGAAAAACGAAAAGTCGATATATACTCGTATCTATAAATGTTGAGGAAATCAATTTACACTCAAAGGCAATGTTATTTCTTCAAAGAATGATGAGTGATGAGTCTCATTGTATCTCATACTACGCAAAAATATAGAAACAGACCTATTCTCACGTGTTTCATTCCATACTTTGACTCGATTCGAGGTATTAAAAGTCATAATCTCATTATTAGGAGATACAAATTTCTACAGAATACTGGAATATCATGATACCCATCATAATTCACAACATTCATAAAACTTTCTGTATTTTTGAGTTCCTATTTTGAAAAAAAAGAACACCAATTTCAATGTTATTTCGAAAAATTTACTCATTTACATTGTAATTTTTTACTCATGAAAAGGACAATTACCACTGACATATTTCGAAATTTATTCATGAGTCCACCAGAAAAATCTGATTATTTCGATTCCCGCAGAAAAAAGTTCTTTTGCCTTCCCTTCATGAATTCTCAGTCAATGTCAAATATAAATATTTGGTCGTAATTTGGTCATGAATTAAACGAATAAAACATGCACATTTTTGTTGAGAATGTGTAGAAGCAATATAAAAAACGATTTCATAAAACTTTTCGATTATATCAATATTTACTATTGAATAATCAACAAATGCATCTTTGAGCGGTCAGGATCATTATTTTTGTCAATGATTGAATACCCAGGAAAAAATCTGGAATATAATTAAATGGATTTTTCAGTGTAAAAAATATCACAATAAAAAATCCCTAATCCAACAAAAGCATAACTAATGCATTTTCTTTGAGGGTTTTTTCCATATTTTGAATGTTTGCAATTCTTCCTGAGACATTCCCAAAAAACATGAAACTCGCTTATTACTTTTTCTTATGTTTCAACAGTGAATGGTATCATATTATTTGGATTATTGATGACTTTTTACTAACGTTTATCAAATATGATGTCTATCATCCATCTTTTCAATATATTCATTCAGACAGACGTGGTTTCGGATTTGTTCACACAGGGATGATTAATTCATGTATGTCCACTCACAAGATTATTAGCAGACGGAAGTTGTGATTTACAATTATAATAAATGACGAAAATATAAATTGACCTGTCACATATATTATACTTTGACCAAGTACATAAAGCTATAATACGAAACTTAACTATTATTAACGACATTTTCATTGTGGTCAAAGTACCATCAAATATAGCATATAAATGAAATAATGTGTTTTTATAGGAACCGCTCAGAAACGCAACATTTCCAAGGAATGAATTTGAATTATAATTTTTAAAGTTAGGCAACCCACTTTACACACCAACGCTATGCGGGTAGCTAGTATGTTTTTCAAATACACCAAATTTTAGCAGGAATTGTTTTACTAAACTTCAACAATATTAGACAATGTTGATAAATCAGAAAGTTAAAAATGCAATAGCATTATTGAATTCCAAAGAATAAATAGAAATTGCGTGGAAGAGATTTGTAATAGAAAATAGTTTCCGCTCAACTTATGCATGTATATTACAACCAGGACGCATAAAATATGCCTTGGACCTCTTTCCCGTAGATCACAACAACTAAGTTTGGATACGTTTTTTGATAGTTTCCCGCCTTTTTTATTTACTTTCTATGACATCTACCTGAGTGCTGTACTATTCATGAATTATACTTTTGCTAAATAAATGGCAGTTGGCGCTATCGATTTCATTTGGTTTGTTAATTACACAACACAACAAAAAATATTTTTTAAATGTTTCCTACACTAAATTAGTCAATTTCTACTAATTTTGGGGTGATAAAAACGAAAATAACAATGAAAAATTTTTATTAGCTCTGGTTTTTGAGATACACAGTACTTAATCTTAAAGAGTAGTTATACTATACGTGAAAAGTGAAAGTACATAAAACAATATTGTTATGTTTCTTTTAGAATATTTTAAGTACAAAATTAATAAAAAAA
>WOGP01005877.1:0-12804 GCA_015342065.1 Leptinotarsa undecemlineata | reverse complement strand
ATGGAACCTGTCTGTGGAAACAAATGTTTTTCTTTGTTTCGTCTTATCAGAATCATGATTTTTCTACAGTTTATCGGTTTACAGCCTTCAATTGGGCAAATACAAATTTTTTAAATTCTCTGGTAAACTTATAAGAGGAAATTAAAACTAATCAAGAAGAAAATGATAAAACAGTAAAAATAAGTAAAGAATAAATAAATCCATTTGTTGGGTCTACAATGTTTTGTCTTCTTTGTTCGAAGATCCATTTTTAATGCGTTTCTCCATCAGATCAATATTATTAAGTGTTTAAACTGAGACAGGAACATGATTTGGAAGTTTAACTCCAATATAGCTGAAGCATCTCTATCAATTGTTTTTTGCTCTGGGTATGTGCACTGCTGCTGAGTTTTGAGGTCGTGTTATTCGATTGTGTGGTAAGTTTTTCCAATAATTTCTATTTTTCAACTCATCTTTGATTCACATAGGCGTATTGCCTTTCAAAAACGAATATTTAATGAGAGCTTGATAGCTTATTTTGTCCATTTTCATAAAAACACATCAACTCACTCAAACGACTGTTATACAACAACTGCGCGTCCAAATTGGCTGAAACTTTGGTGACTAACTGTCAACAGATGAACAACGAAATTCACAAAATTTTATTGTAGAGTGATGCTATCTTTATGTTGAAGTATGAATCTGTTTAGATCACCCTTGTACATAATCTTAAATGAGGTATATATCTTCATTAAAACTATTCGCGAAATTTTTCATTGCTATTAATTATTATTGCAACACAGATGAAGTTGATGGTTACCTTATATTATACATCCACGGGAGTTTTACTGAAGGGCTTCGCTTTGGAAAAAATGTGTCCAAATGCATTGATTATGGCCAGTTGGAAAACATAACTATTCAGAATACTGGAAAAATATATTACACGAAAGTAAGCTAATATTTTCAAAAATTAATGAGAATACGGAAGGACGCTATGGCTACGACTTTGGGTGAAACTCAAAATCAGAACAACTTTTTTTGAATAATATTCTGTTGTATGGTTTGAATAATAGGTGGTTATATTTTTTAAACGAAATTCATGAAAGGAAATTATATTTTTTCAACTGTTCTGTATGCTATTCGATTTGAAGCCATTTTAGTGCATTCAATATGATCATCACTAACCTCACATGGATGGTATTGATATTTCTTTGGTGCAATTGATGAAAATATTTTTTGGAAAATAATCGACCATACTCTATAGTATTTTTGGTAAGGCATCGTGTATCACGTGTGACTGTGATAGGTATTGCACTTGATATTTCTAAAGCATTTGACCACGTGTGGAATTTTTGCTGGCTATGCTATGGCTTGCTATGGCGATGCTATGGCGATGCTATGGCTTGTCGGATCAATTTTGTGTATGGCTCTTCAGCTTCCGGAAGGAATATTTCGCGTAAGTGACTGTCGATGGATATCTCTCGAATACTTTCACCATCAATTCTGGTGTTCCCCAGAGATTCATAATGTCCTCAATCCTATGTTTATTTTATATCAACGACTTATCGGAAAAACACAAAAATCCAATATTTTGCTTTGCCAGGTTCAATTCATTGCCACGAAAACTCAGGCATCGGTTTTCTCCAAGAAGATAAATTTATTCGGACCGGATATAATAAAGTCAGGACAGAAAATTCCGCTTTCTGCTTGCTTGATGAGTTTGTTGGAATTTGAAACGGACACCAATATATCTTGGCACGATCATGTCATGGAATTGCAAAGGCTGCTTTTCGAAAGCTTGAAACACTGTTCTGAACCAGAAAACTTTACACAACTAAACAACTCTTCATGCTTTATGAACCTTCTACACCGATGACACGGCTCTCCTCTTAACTTCCATGGGTCGGGAGCTCGGGATAGTCTATATGAAACGTGCATTGGACGACCTCGAGCGCTGGTACCTCGAGTGGAAGATCCGAGTGAACCCCGGAAAGACTCAGGCGATGGGAAGAAAGACATGTGACGACAAATAAGTCGACTAATAAGATAATTAGGATAATTAGGTGAATGCTCCTTGGTTCGTGCGGAATGAAGTTATCCGCAGAGATTTGCAGCTGCCTTCCATTCAGCAGTACATTCAGACGAGGAATCGGCGAGTTCTAGATTCTGCGGAAACTCACGATAATCCATCAGTAAGGGAAGCTATAGATTATTCTGTAGACGACCCCTCCCGATATAGAAGGCCCCGACACTCTGTCGAATGAGGCCTCTATGTCCTCCGTTAACAGATGAATAATATCTTAATCCATCGCACCCCAGGCAGGTTGGGGTACACCGTGCAGGGCGGCACTGATGTCTGAGGACATTCATGCCGTCAACATTGATCAGCCAGTTTGAAGGGTAGGGTAGCAAGGCTCCAGCCTGAACGAAACCAAGATGAATATAAGTTCTTTATGAAGATAAGATCAGACCTTCTTAGGAATATTCTCCACATATATGGAGCTCCACCCTAATCATACCAAGAAGTTGCTGGATTCCATCTAGGAAAGAGCCATCCGACTAACTGGAAAGAGGAACATCACTTTGAACCTTGGCAGTCTGGAACACCGAAGAAAGGTTGAAGATTTGTCTTTTTTTATAGATACTTTCGCGGGGGGTGTTCAAGTGACTTGGCACATTTGATTCCACCAAGAGATATTAGAAATATGCGACGGGCTGTGGCTGCTTGTCGTTTTAAAATTCAACTCAGTACACCTTGAACTCTGATTTTGAGAACTGCGTTTATGTGGAATGAACTTCCTGAGAACGTTTTTTTGAATGAATTCAATCTCCAGCAATTACAATTCAACGTGAATCACTACTTTCACACAGTCACCGCTCTGAGAGCGCCTTAATGATTTTCCTGGAGTGAATGTGATTCTTCGTCCTTAGAGAACACTAAATTGCATAACTCCATCATTTTCTGCTTGTCCAAGTAGGGGAAACCGATTCCAAATCCGTTTTAAACGGTGATTCGTCCCAGTCCCAATAATCAATATGCAGAAACTAAGGATTCTATTTTTCACTTTCAAAATTTTTTTTTGCCAAATTTCAAATTTTGAGTTACAATTCATTCATTGATGATAAAAATACAAACATAATGCAAAACCTTAACTTTTTTGTACTGCAATCAACTCTAATTGTACATATTTCCTGGCAATTAGACGAAGTTTAGAGAAAACTTGAATATGGACGTCATATGCTCTTTCCCATAGTGTTAGTAGCGGAATGTATTTTTTATGAGTTGAAAGAAATGGGCGTTACTGGCAGTATCTATTTAAAAGTAATTAATAATTTACGATATGGTGATTATATGAAGACAAGTGCTGGAGGCTCTTCCTGTGGCAAATGTTTTGATTAATGACGGTACAAAATAATTGCAGAGTAGAAACGAAACAATGTTATGCGAATAGCGAAACCTAAATTTTTTTCTTTTGGTACATTTACAGTCGATTCACAACATGACACTGCGATAATTCTCTCCCACTTTTTGGTCTCTAGTACAATTTATTCGCCAAGTTCGTCAAAAAATTTATTAATTAGGATCGGTTTCGGTTTTTGTCATTTGTATATTTTTCCGTTCATAGTTTCTGGTGTTTTGCATCCCGCAAAAGTCAGTTGAGTTGTTTTGCTTCGCACAGTTATGTAACCTATATATCTTTATGATACTAACAAAAGTTATAGATTCCTATTTCTCCATTTTTTTACAAAAAAAAATTGTAAATCTTCCAAAGAAAGGAAGATAGCAATCAATTTGAAAAAATCAACCCTATACAAAGATGTGTAGATCGTGCGAAGAAGTAACTTTCAGCAGATTACTACTTTTTTTTTATGAAGATGGAAAAGTAGGAAGGCAAAATCGTTCTTTCTCAAAAATTCCTGAAAATATACCCCTTTGAATTTAACCAAGATTTTCGTGGTTGGAATTCAATTAAATAAGGGAATGACTGTCATTACTTTCTGCCGTTGATGATATGAGTAGACCATGATTACACCATCTCAAAATCAACCCTGTTGTTACCCAGGGATCTATATTGTCTCATACTCTATTTTATTGTATATTAATGACTCATTGGAAAAAATTAAAAATTCAATATCTGATATTTTGCATTGCTGTCGACAGCACACTTGTCTCGTTATTTCATTTGAATTTCAAGACGTCGGCTGCGGATGCACATTTTCAGCGGCAGGAGAAAGTTGCATATCAACGACGATCTAGGGGTGATTTCGAATTGGGGTGAAAGTAGTCACATTCAGTTCAATGTCACCAAAACTCAAGCATCGGTTTTCTCCAAAAAAAATAAATTCATTCAGCCTGGATATAATAATATCAGGACATACAATTCCGCTTTCTGCTTCGATTAGTTTGTTGGGATTCAATATGTCTTGGCGCGAGACGGAGACACATCTTCAACGGCAGCAGAAGGTTGCATACCTTAATGAGGATCCAGCAGTAAATTCGAATTGAGGTGAAAGTAATCAGGTTCAATTCTATGCCTTAAAAATCTAGGAATCAGTTTTCTCCAAAAATATAAATGTCTCCGAACCGCATATCAATCTATATCTGTAAAGCAGGGAGGGTGAGTGTAAGCCCACCGCACTTAGGCCACATGTGGCCACATCTTCCCGAGGAGTTGTCCTTCTAGATCATCGTCCATCCTGTCATTTCCAGGAAGGTGGACAGGTCACTGGGAGACATCTCCTTTATATCGGCAGGAGTAGACCAAGACTTGCGGAATACACTTTCTTATTGACGATAACTACGGGCACTCGCACAGGATATGCCTGACAGTCTTATCTTCCTGTTCACACATCCTGCATAGAGGTGTATCCACTAGCCGCATATTATGGAGGTGTTTTCTTAGCTGGCAGTAGCCTGACAGAAATCCTACTATCAGGCGTAGATATTTCCTGGTCATCGCCAGATATTTCTTCGGCGCCAGCTTCCCAGGGTCGCCCAAGGTTATCCTGGCAAGATTACATCCTTTGATTCCATCCCATCTCTTTAAGGAGTTGAGCATGGGTGTAACATTTGACTAGTTCCGTAATTGTCGAAAGCATCAGGCCGTAGGTGCCACTGGGTCCTAAAATTCTCAGTCCAGCCGTTACCTTTGCTAAAATGTCCTATTGTGCCCTTAAACCCACCTCAGTATAATGTTATAATCTACTTAGGCTTTGGCCAAATCTTGTTGACACTCTAGTACTAGCCCTGAGGTTACACGTTGTCTGTTCAAGACTAATAGGGCTTGTCTGTTGTCAGTGCAGATTGTTATGTTTTTGCCAGAAATTTCATTCTTCGTTATTTCTTTAGTAGCGATTGAGATATCAGTCAGTTCTGTTTGGACCACGCTGGTATTTGGTCCCATTCCCCACTTACTTCTTATGCTTAGTGATATGGAGTACACTCCGCACCTTGAGCCTTGTCTGGTTTTTGAGACGTCTGTATAAATCCGTAATGCATTTGTATCATCTGACTCTATGTTCTGCTCAATTAGTATTTTGTAGGATTCATTAAACACAAACCTGGGTTCAGTTGCATTGCTTGTTGCCTGCAGCAGAGGTTGCGCAGTAAGCGCTTGCCGCCACAGACCCAGCCTGAATTGACCCATTGCTACTTCAAAGTTTACACCAGCCGTGCGCAATCGTACCAAGGCCATTAACGCAACCTCTTTAACGTACAGATCCAGAGGGGTCAGATCCGTGATTAATTCCATTGCCGCGGTTGGTGTTGTTCTCATGGCTCCTGTGATGTTTAAACAAGCCAGTCGCTGTATTTGATATAATTTTTGGATGTCCGTTGCTTGTAGAACTTTCGCTCCCCATGCAATGGCTCCATACGTTAGCATAGGTCTCATTATTGCAGTGTAGATCCAGGTGACCACACAGATGGTTTATAATATTCATGTAGTCATTGTTCACTGTGGTTCTGGCGTTGAATCTGGCCATTAGTACCCATTGGTCAAAGACGAAAAAGAATGGTTTAAGTTTGACGATGGTTGTGTCACGAAGTGTTCTGGCGATGTATTCAATATATTAGAGAATCTGGAGATATCCTACATTTTGTTTTATGAGAGAGAGGACATTGGTAGATCAAGATCTTCAGATGATATGGTGCTTCAGGTTTTTCCGGGTCTTTCTGTAGCTGAAAAAGAAAATGCGCCACTGAAATCGATGAGGTGGCCCCGAAGCACCAATTAATTTTTATTGTTTTTTTTATTTTTATCGTTGTTGTATTCAATATAAAACAGTGGAAATATCTTTGAGAAATTTAGGCACCAATTTAATCTTCCGAAAAACATAAAAGATATTGTCGTTGCTAACAGATTTCTGAAATCTGTAAGATAATTCTTATGTAATCTGGAGCCCTACAATACTAATGCATATTTTCTGGCCTGTACAAATTTATGAACCAAATTTTATTCAAAATTGTACTATGTATTTATAGAAATTATCTATACTATCAATAATCGTATTTGAAATTTGAAGCTTTTCATTTTGAAATTTTCATTTTATGATTTATATGTACACCTATTTGATATTTTTACAATTTCCTTTTTGACGTATTTCTTAGACAAAAATATTCTGCCACTATTGTGAATGGAAATAATCTGTTGGAATAAATTTATCTATCTATCTATGTTTGTTTGGGTCAAATTAACTATTTGAAGTTTGACCCCTATCCTGTTGAGAGATTGATCAGATATTTGATTCACACGTAGCGATTCATATTGGATTTGAATCACTAGAGATTGAATTCAGTTGAAAAAATGTTCTCAGGAAGTTCATTCCACATGAACGCAGTTCTCCAAATGGAAGATTTCTTGAACAGTGAATTTTGAGGTGTACTGAGTTGAATCTCAAAACAGTGAGCAGCGACAACCCGTCGCATATTTCTGTTATGTACCGCTCTTGGTGGAATCAAATTTGCAAGTCACTTGAACACTATCCGTGAAAGTATATTCGAAGGAGAGGCGGATCCCCAATTTTTCTTGTATATTCCAGAATATCAATGTTGCAAATTATGTTCGCATCTCCAATCAGGCGGATGACTATTTTCTGTATGGAATTCAACAGCTTCATAGTTTGCTGGAGGCAGAGCTACATATGATTATAATATTACTCCAAAGAATGACTGATCTCAGCTTGATGAAACATAAAAAAATGCTGAGGTGTGAACAGTTTTATGATTCGAAACAGTGTTACAAGACTTTGAAAGGCAGCCTTTGCAATTCCAGCATGATTGTGCCAAGACATATTGGTGAATTGTCTGTCCTGACAATACCATATCCGGTTCAGAGGCATTTATCTTCTTGGAATTCTTCTGTCTGAGTTTTTGTGGCATTGAAATGAACCTGGTTATTTCCACCCAATCAAAAATCACTTCTAGATCCTCCTACTGTCGGTGAAGATGTGCATCCGTAGAAGATGTCCTGGAATCCAAATGGGTTGACGAGACAAGTATGTTGTCTTCAGCAAAGCAAAATATTGGATTGTTCGTTTTTTTCAATAAGTCATTTATATAAAAAAAGAGTTGGGAACAATATGCATCCCTGGGGAACACCAGCGTTGATGGTTAAAATATTCAAGAGATATCCATGGACAGTCACTTTCAGAGCACATTCTTTCAGGAAGCTGAAGAGCCATACTCAAAAAAGATCCGACAAGCTATAGCATCGAAGTTTGGCCAGCAAACTTTCATACCACGTACGGTCCAAGGCCTTAGAAATATCAAGCGCAACTGTCTGTGTATGGATATCAAATAGCAGGGTTTGACTAGTACTATAGTAGTGCTTTGAGAAACATGCAAATCCAATATAATCTATACAAATAACTATGTCAGGTAGAAGGTAAAATAGTGCAGACAACTGTGTAGCGTTAGAGTGGATAAACATAAGAAATTAAGAATTTTAAATTACATAATTTAAAAAAATGTTCATGTTAAACGGTTATATTGAAAAAAAACATAACAATGATGAAGATAATGTACTGAAAACTAAAACATAGTTCGGGATGTCGTAGGTAGCGGTCATCACTCTTTTCAGAAAGCTCCGGTATTGATCACATGAAAAAATCTTGAAATCGTTGGACGAAGCGTTACCTAAGTAAATATGTAAATACTACGCTCAACGATTATTTTTTCATCTGGTGTGATGACTGCTATTCATATTTTTTTCTTCGAAAAACCCGTTTGAAATATTTTTTTTATTTCATTCTTCTTCATAATCTCAATTTTCAAACAGGACTATACATCAAAGTCGAATAAAATTTCTAAAACATTTCAGATGTTTTGGTAATCCCAAAATTAATTGTCATGTGTGAAATTATAGTTGGTTTTCTACTTGCGCAAATTTTTTCTACGTCATTCAGGACATATTTTATTTTCAGTTATTTGTACCACCCAAAAAAGCAGTGAAGAAAGATGTGGGTCCAATTGCGTGTAACAAATTTATAGACTCCGAGTGGAGCTCCAAAATAGAGTTGAGAATTTTGAAAACATGTTTAGACAGAAATCAACTGGCATATAGAAATGAAAAAAAAAACAGAAAATATATTGGTTAGATTAAATGAACAATCAGGCAGAGAATTGTTCTGAAATGCCAACTTTTCACTCCGGATATCTTCAAAAATGTAAGAAACGCTTTCAAAATTAGACTGTATTATTGTGTGGAACCAGATGAAGGTCATTTTGAATACGTCATCCGTTAATTGTGTTGCTATTGATATTACTGTTGGGGGTAGTTGTTGCCTGCAGGGTAGTGAAGGTTCGGGCTTGATTTCCATATCAGAATTAGTCCACCTAGAAGTAAAAGTTGACGTGTTCCTTGAAATTATCAATTACACTTCCGTTTCTAACTTACAGTGGAGGTCAAGTTTTTGATGGAACGCCCTGTATGTCTCTTCAAATGCTTATCCATTTTCCTATTTCATAAATAACTCTTGTCTAGTGATAGCTATCCACCATCATAGACAAAATTGATTCGGCATGCCTGTTATATAGAAAATATCAACATGAACTTCAGGAAGAAGACAGACGATTGTTATATCGCATGCGATTCTCATCCTTGTGGCGACTTATATTCAGATAATGAATTCTTTGAACTCCAATCGAGTGAGAGTTATTTCTTGCATGACGAGAAGCTTCTGCCCTTGTGACGAGTCAGATCGACGATGCGTGGAATTTTCTTAGATTAACAATACAGAGGAAGTATGTGATTGACGTTTTGACATAGGGTCAACTTTGGAGACAAAAGATTGGTAACTTTTTCATTACAGTAGAAGATTCAGGGATAGATTGAATCGGAAAGACGAATTACGGTGATATCATTCACTATGATTTCCGAATAAATTCCGTGGATGGAGTAAAACTACTCAAAGAAATATATTTCGACAGAAACTTCTGTACATCTACGATGAATGGATGAACTGATAAAGAATCTTTTTGTTGGAAAGAAAGGTTTTGACTCTCTATTTCTCCATTTTTATGAACTGAGTGTTATTTAGGAATGGTGACGTGATTTTCTGTGAAATGCAATACTTCAGAATGGAATATTCCATGTTTCTACTTTTCATTTTATATTATTTGCGACACTAACACCTTTTTGCTGGAATTCTTGTGATCAGTCTTCTGTAGTACGACAAATAAGTCATTATCATAATGCTGGTATATTTTCAAAGCCCATATTGTTTATTTCGAATATTTTCATGAATGTGACGGTAATGTATAGAAATATATGTCAACGAGTACTCTTCTTATTTTGTTCAGTCATAGATTCGTTTTTTATAGTGATTAACGTACAGTGAGAAGCAAAGTACAGAGATATATACTTTTAGTAGTGTCATACTTAGGATCGGCGCGGCGTGTATGTCTGAAGGAACTAACGGATGTAATAGGTGGTAGCATTGCTTGAAATTTGAACTGATACATTACCGATTCAAAGTGTGGAGGTTGAAATTTTGAACGGGTCATTGCTGTGCCTAGCTTCAGATAGAAAACATGTAATGATGATTTAAGTAAGGTTTCTTAGAATCATCCATAAAAATGAATTCCATTTTTTGAGGAATTCATAGATATTGATATAAAAGTGATTGGTGTAGAGTGAGAAGTGAAGTACAGACAGAGATATCTACTTTCAGTACTGTCATAGTGAAGATCGGCGTGTGTCTGACTGGCATAACGGATGTAAGAAGTGATAGCATTACATGAACTTTGAACCGATACCGATTCAATGTGTGAAGGATGAATTTTTTAAAGGGTCATTGCTGTGCCTGGCTTCAGATAGAGAACACGTAATGGTGAGTTATGTAATATTTCTGAGAACCATCTACAAGAAAAAATTCCATCTTTTGAGGTATTATTAGATAATAATATAAAATTGAATTGAGTGAAATCATTTGAAATCATATTTTGAAATTGTAAATTTCAATCAATTTTGGAGTTATTGGGATTATTTCACAGCATTTTTCGTACTTTACTTCTGCTAAGCAAAATCATAAATGCAAAACATCATAAAGAGCAAAATCGTCAAAATCATCAAGAAAATCAAAACCGTAGAGAGCGTAGATGCATAAAAAGCATACAAGTGAAAAAATTAAAAGTGTAAGAACCACTGATGGCATTGAAACAAGAGAATGCGACAGACAGGAATGAACTAAATTAGTTGAACAAAACAAGGAGGTAGTTTTGGACGTGTCTGCACTGGTCTGTGAAATAAAGGTCTGAGGTGGCTACTGCTGGTTATTGCTGAAATCCCAGAGGAGTCCTTTTGGAGGTGTTTAGTGCACTGAACCTTATGGTGAGATTCCTGTAAGTTGTTATATTTCCTATCAAAGCCATCATTGGAAAGGGTAGAAACAGAACCTTGATACTCCGATTACTTTATTCTGTGACACATGTTCAAGAGTTATAATTAATTATTTCAATTCATTCACTTCGAATTTGCGAATGTAAAACCCCATTAAAATTACCAAATAAACCGTATTCTTGGTTTTATTGGTATGCTGGGAGTATTTCCTATTCTAGTGTAAATTGAGTCATCGTGACAAATGTTGAAAAGTGGTACAATATTTCTAGGTTTAGCCAACATTGTATTTGAAGCAACTTCCTCAGTTCAACTGAAACTAGCTATCGTTATAAGCCCTGAAATGTTTTCATTGATAATTCAGCAGATAATTCAGGTAATTGCTCCCAGTTCCAAGTTTCTTATGACGTTATTTGAGCTATGAATATGGATTTTTGCGTAATGATTAAACAATTTCACAAAAAAAAATTATATGATAACAACCTATTTTTGGACTTGATTGGTTTCCTTCAGTGTCTAAAACTGTTGTCAAAATTGCCTGAAATGCTGTGTTGGCTAATCAAGACGCTATTTCAGAACCAGAGTACTTATCAGTATACATGAAAGATGAAAACTTCAACATCAAAAATCTTATAGTTTCTGTTGAACATCAAAATAATAGGACCATGCCAACACTAGAAGAGGGTTCAACTATCTCATTGAATCATATTCCAACTAGATCTGAACAATACCGTGATTTTATTCTTTTTTCCTGTCTGACAAAAACAAATCATTCGATATTATCATAAACAAACCCTTTATTGTTTCAGGTCATTCGTGTTTGTTTCTGTTGATTTCGTTTCTTACTATTTTAATGGAATTTGTGATTCATTCATTGAATCTGTATATTTGTATTTCCAAAATAGAAACATTTTTGTTGGCAAGAACTTGTCAGTTTCCAAAATATTCAAATTATTTTTTTCCTAACATACATTAAAATATATATTCAAAATTATGTGCAACTTGACTCTCGACCTATATCAAAACTTGAAGAAAGTCAAGAGGACTGAAATTTTCATTGTCTGTCTCAGTAGAATGAAAAATAGACTTATTGAATATATTTTTTCATTTTTGGGAAGGGAAGGTGTAGGCTTTCTACTCCCCATCTCCATACAAAAAAATGTATGAATCTTCCAAAGAAAGGAAGGAAGTAATCAATTTCAAAAAATTCACTCTTTACGAAGATTGTAGATCATGCAAAGAAGTAACTTTCAGACACAAGCTGGAAAGAAGCCCTTCTTAAACAGCTACTTTCATATGAACACTTAAATACACGAAAAAAAATTTACTTTCGAAACAAATACTTTTACATGAACACTGAATTATAAAAAAAATACTTTTCTCTCTTCAGTTTGTTTACCGAATACTCCTTATGGAATTGAAAAAAATATAATTCACAGGATTGCTACACAATATTATAAATGAAAAAGGTAAAATTTTACTTACATGAAATAGTGTCATCCACACTGATGGACATCCGATATTTCGCCGTAAGACACTAGCCTTATCGGCTCTTCAGCACCAAATCTGGATAGCATTATAAAAAAGCACTTATTCATAAAATCACTACTTCATGTTACGAATGAGTTTAACCTACTCATGTCATGTAATGTATGTAGTATGTAATGACATTCATTCGCTCATTTGATTAAATCCCAGCCAAAGGAATATTGATTGAATTGCGAAGGGTATAGTTTCAGGAAAGATTATTTCTACATTTTCATATAAAAAATGTGAAAATTCTTCAGAAAAAGAAAGAAAACAATCATTATCAAAAATGGTTACTCTATATCAGTGGTCGCCAACCTCTTCAATGTGTTGAGCTACTTTGGTAATTTTTTTATAAACAGCGAGCTACCCACACGGAAGCCACGTAACGCAACGTAAATGAAATAATCCACAGTTAATTTATCATTATATGTATTTATTTTATTATTCAACTGGTAAA
>WOGP01005876.1:0-12804 GCA_015342065.1 Leptinotarsa undecemlineata | reverse complement strand
TTATATGGTGGGTTATGGGATTTTTGTTTTGAAAAAAGGGAAATTTTTGACATTTGTCTATATTTAATTGCAGTAGATTTATATCACACCAGCGAACAAAGTTAGATAAATCGTACTGTAACAATTCTGTATCAGTTGAGTCATGAATAACTTGAAACAGTAAATAAAATATAGTAATTACACACACATGAACATTGCTGACAGGATTTTATGTAGCTATTAAACATTGCAAGACGGACTGATAAAATTAGAAGTTTTGGAATTTGTTTCAACCACTTTTTTGTTTTCGGAATAAATACGAGGTCTGTTCAAAAAATAAGGTGAATGTCTCCAACATATGTTCACAGTTTCACCTGATATTCAGTTTGTTGATGAGTGGCATGAAAGTTAAAAATGTTTTGCATGTTCGGCAATTTTCTGCTCTTGAAAATAGTGCATCAAAGAGGTTGCATACAATTTTGTGTAAAAAATGGAATTAAGTGCTCAAAAGACTCGAAATGTTGACAATGGCATACGGTGATTGTACTCTGAATCAAAAAATGTTTACAAGTGGTACAAGATTTCCACAGAAAGTCGAGAAGGACGCCCCAGCACATCAACTACCGATGAAAATGTTGAGATTTAGCCTCCTACGACCTTTTCCTGTTCCCAAGACTGAAGAGATCTATGAAAGGACGCCGTTTTGCGACAATTGAGGAAATAAATACTGAATCGCTGAGAGAGCTCAGGGACATTAAAAAAATGCACATAAGAACTGCTTTGAAAAACGCTGGCAAAGGTATATTATATTCGAGGAGGACTACTATGAAGGGGAAAAATAGAAACTGATGAATAAATATTTTTTGAGAAATCTGAAAATTTACCTTTTTTTTGAACACATAGTGTACATGATACAAATGATGTTTTGAAAAAAATTCAGAATTCAACTCACTACTATGGGATCTTCTCCATTTTCTCGTTTTCCAGGATCCAAGTTGAGTTTTGGTAATGTAGTATTTTTTCCTTCCATCCATTGAGAGGCAGACAACTCAGTAATATATCCAGGAGTATCTGGGTATATGTCTGAATGGAAATCTCTGCAAAACATGATAATGAGCATGCCACACAAGCCAAAGTTTTCAAATTTACCTGTAGGTTTTTCTTGGCACTTGATACATAATGGGAATGACTGACGAACTGGTCAGCTGTAGTATGCGATTAACCTCCCCTTGCATAACATTCAAAGCTCGTTTTGGCACCAAACACGCACCTTTGGTTTGCTCGCCAGAATGTCGAATACCCTCGACAAGAAAAGGTTCTTTGTCCGTAACTTCCATATAGCCAATTGTTGTATCTCCTTCAAAGAATTGTTTCAATTACAATTTTGCCACAGATAGGTAATTAATTCTATGAGGGTTGCTTTCAAGATTTCACAGGTTGTACTACTGATAAGTTCTACAAGTTTTCTCTACACTCACTTTCTAGAATTCTGGGATATTCTCACCTTTTCCAGCTAAAAACAACATTCCTGTATCGGGATCATACAATGGTATCAAAATGCCCGTCGAACAGTCCAACTCCAAAGTCTTTTCAGGCTCCCCAAAATTCCTTAGATCCCTAATGATGATCTGCCTCAATCTTTGAGCATCAAATCCAGTTGTAAGAATTCTGTTTTGCTCCCCTAGCCATACCACCCTTGAGTCTTTGATTCCCGGGTGAGAGTTTGCAGTTTTGAGACACGGTTGTTCTGCCCTTGGATCCAAAATACGTACCTATATATTTGATATTCTTTATGATATAAGGAAACAAATATTATATGTATAATATATACCAAGTCAATTCGAATGACACGAAAACTAAAAAGTTACCGAACATCGGCAGTTTTTTTGTATGGCATGGGCGGCGTGGTATAATTTTTTTAATATAATCATCATTTTTATGTGGGAAGTTTTATATGGTATTACCTAGTAAATTTATCAGACCCGATGCATTAGCCTTGTATTTAGCTATTCGGATTGACTTTGTAAAATAATATTAATAATATAATTTATTGCCCAACAGGCAACACCTAATTACAGGACATAATTAAATACAACAGTACTGATAAGTGGTAGATAAAATAACAAATTAACAAATCATGTTCAATCTTGAGATGATATATGAATATAATATAACAATGATTTACAACTTTGAATAAAAAAAAAGAAAAAAACTGACAGTATAACTATTCATGGTGATACTCGGTAAAAGTGATGACAATAACTGCCTCTCTTACAACACAAAAGAAGAAAAAAAGATAAAAACAGATAGGATATCACTTTCAAATTTCCATTGCAACTATTTTTATATGATTTGCCGATCAAATATTAATATCGCAAAATCTGCAAATTGAATTGTAGTTTTCACACATATATTTAATTTTAGAATGCAATATTATATTTGTTCATGCTGCAGAGCAGTAAAATGTGTTATTCGGTTGTGACTATATAGACGTGTAGACTATATATAGGGTGATACAGACAATATCAAGAACTGAGAAAGTTTTTATGGTTTAATTCACTTTAACTGTTGTCAATCAAAGACATTCTTCTTAGTTTAATTTATAATGGTATCCCAAATAACTTAAAATGCTCACAATAATTATATTCCGTTTCATACCTGCTTATCTTTAGCAGAAGTAGCAAGAAGCATTCCATCACGTTTCCAGCTGACAGATTGTATTACTTCGGTGTGGTCTCCATTCGAAAATATTTCCTGTTCGGAAATCAGATCCCAAAGAGTCAGATTAGTATAGGATGTGGAGTGCAGAAGAAAATCTGCCGTTGGGTGGAAGCCAACAGTTTCTACTCGTCGTTGTTTATGAGAAAATGTACATTCCGCATTGCTGATAGATTCCTATAATAATAAATGATTTGTCACTTCTACAATTATTTATGGTGATATTAGTCGAACTGAAATTAGTTGCTAGCAAACTTCTATGTATTTACTGATAATTTGAGGGAAACCACCATCTGAAGACAATGAGACCAAGCTTGAGCCATAAGAATTTATGTTTATTTATTTATTAACGGGACAAGCCCAGCTTGGTAAATTACATAAGAAAAGTAGAACTATTAAAATAATAGGAACTTCCAAAATAAACACCACACCCACCAGAACCATATCAGAACTATAACAACCTCAACAATATTTACTTTTCTATGTAATTTTGGGTTATTCTCGAAATCTTTTTTTGTGGAAGATTTATGTAAATTTTGTTGTTCATTTTGACACATAACAATATGTATGGAAGGAGTGTTACATCTGAAAGAATTATGTCGAAATTTCCTGGTGAAATAATTATTAGGAAACATTGAGCATTTTTAAATGGTGCTTAAGATGAGGCAAAGGATATCATGGAAAATGTGTCATGTACAGCATTCATCAAAAAATCTTATCGAGATGTAAACAAGTTACACAAAATCCACAATTATCTGATTGATACTCAATATTTTCCAGGAAATATTACTAGGTTACAAATTTCCTTTAATGGACACAAAATCGATAACAAAAAAAATGTAAATATATCTTATCTCATTTGTTCAATGAATTATAGAGATAAGTACATAAGATGAATGTTATTTTGTAAAAATCATACAAATTTTATTGTAATATTACTAACCAATTTTTATAACACTATGATCCAAATATGACTATGATATAGATTCTTTAATCAAACCTACATTGAGAAACTATTAAGTAGAATCTTTCTCAACATAATCTTCCTATTTATAATATTTAAATTTTTTCTGACCACCAATTTATAAGAAAAAAATTAGAAAATTATCTTTGACACTCAGGATCAATATTTAATTTAAGTTTTTAAATAGAGACGGTTGTCTTCGAAGAATTTATTGGAAATACAGTTGAAGATTTATCTACAAAGTACACTTGGAAGAAAATATTAAATCATAATTTTTTAAGGCCTTTGTACAGGGCCGGACTTAGGATTATTATTAAGGGGGCAGGGTTTGATCTTGCCCCCCCCCCCCAATCAACCAAAACGCCTAGTGTAACGTGGAGTTAAGAAATAAAAGGTGTTATTTTAATTAAAAATTTTTTATGGTAACACATGAAAGAACAAAGTATTTTTCTTTCATGTAATTCAATGTATATATGAAAGTAGCTGTTTTGAGTAGGCTTTTTCTTCCAGTTTGTGTATGAAGATAGAGAAGTAGAAAGCCAAAACATCTCTTTCACAAAAATTAATCTCTTCTAAAAATATACTCCTTTCAATTTAAATGTATTTTTAATTGATAATAAAAATATCGATTTCAAAAATTAAATTGTATTGCTGTGATTACGCATTCACCTCTTGAAACGACTTGGAAAACTAGGAGATTTCACTGAACCAGTCAATAAGAATATATTGAAAGATAGTATCTCTATAAAGGTGTAAAAGAAAAAAATATTTATATTTTTCTTTCAGTGTACTTTGTTGATGTGGATAACTTTAAGCCCATTAAAAACTATTGAATATATCTACCTGTAGGTGTTCAACGAACTGAAGATATTATATTATGTTTACTGATTATACTTGGAAATAAGAACTATTTTATATTAATTTATGCAAGTTAATTACACTTCAGTAATTTTACAACTTGAACTACAGTAATGGAAAGTTATTATGAGTCATACTTATGGAAGATCAAAATCTAGGTTTTTGAAATGAAAAATAATTATATACATAGTTCAATTACCATTAAAAATTTTATTTTATAATTTTTCAAATAAGATCCCAGTAAGCAATTTTAACTTGCATTTTTTGCTATGAAATCATACAGTTCCATCATTAGCTAATATGAAACTTATCTTAATAATTAATATAATCACTTTGAAACTAATATTGGCAATATCAAATTCTAAATCAAAACAACTTAAAAACATTCTTTGCATGTGTGAAAGCCATTGAACCAATTCCAATAAATGCCATAATATAAAATCATTGTGCAGAAAGAAAATAAATTTCAATGTTGACAAAAAGAAGTAACCAAAACTCATTTTTGTCCTTTCACTAAAAAATGGATTCATATCTTGAATATTTGTTTAGATAATAGTTGATATCATACTACATATGTCTGTAAATAGTTGAAGTTGATTTCTAATGATGTTATGTCAGATTTATATTGAATGAAAGAGATACCAATCATTCATAACTAAATTATTAAAATTTTATGAATAAAAAGAATAAAACAGGATTACCGTGATCTCCACAGATGCATAGATCTGAAAGGTGTTTATAATTTCCTAACTTCACATTACCTCAAAATTGAATTAAATTAAAATATTTGAAATAACCAAAGAAAATGAAATTCTACAAAACAATGCAAGAATTCTTAATCTGAGGTTTTCGTAAGTTATACTATCATATTGTTTATTCATTGAATAAAAATAATATCTGAGAGAATTTTTAAATACTTCTAAGCATATTGTAGGAACCATATTTTTGGAAGAAAATTGAACATGACCTCTGTGTCCGGATATATTGCCAAATTTTATTGGGCCTATGATGAAATATTTCGGGCACAACCAAATGAATGGCTGGATGACAATTATTCAAACAGGTGAATAGGCAAATGGCTTAGAATGACCCCCTATCACAGAAAAAAAATTTGTGAACATTAGCTAATTACTCAGGAACTGCTGATCCAATTTGGCAAAATAAAACAGTGTTGAAGAGGGAATTGCAAGACCAACAAGCAAGGTATCACAAGACCCTCTTTTCTATAAAAAAATGGATAGTACTCTCTTGGCATGAACTATGGTCATTAAGCATTCATAGATCTTTTAAATCATTGGTAGGAGCAAAAAATAAACCTAACTGCAATCTCAAATCAGTAGATTTATGATCCTTACCTGAAGACCCTCTTTTGGAATATGCCAGATTTTAACCAAACAGTCCTGGGAGCCAGTAGCTAAGAGTCCATCGTGGAATGGTGAGAAGTCCATATCAGTTACAGTGTCTGAATGGGCATGTAATAAAGGCATGAGCTTACTCTTCCTACCCGAATCATCCAGAGGTAAAACAGCTAAACTGGAACCTGCATGGTCCCAGTTGAATGCCATAAATTTTGCAGAAGCTGTGATGTTGTTTCCATAAGTTTGGTAGGATCCAACACAGATATCTCGAACATAATTCTCAGGTTTTGGCACGATAGGAGCAGCATTTTTGTATTTGCTAGCTTTGAATCTCCAGGCCATTTCGAAGTTTTTGGTACTTGTTTATCACATAAAAATTGTTAACACTATATTGCACACAGGCACTATACAAACAATGGATTTCCGAGAGTAAGTTGTATTCCAGAAGTTTTGATTACTCACTGAAAGTCTACTGTCTTGGGCGTAGTAGTGTTCAATTTTAATTAAAAAGTGTAGATTTAACTTAAAAACTAATTTACAATACGCCCACTGTTATCTAGCTGGTACCTCCCAATAAGTGCAAGTGCAAGTGTCAAATCAAAATTACTAAAATAAGTAGTAGGTAGTATGTATAGGAAAATTACTGATACACCGGGTTCTTCAGTTCTGTAATGGGAGTGGGTTCGCGTTATCTGTTTGTAAACTTTAGCCGATTTCAAACGACCGGCCGGTAAATACCAGTTGGTACCATAAAACTCAAGAACTTGCGTTTGATGACGTCAAAAATCATTTAATCCGTCTTAGGTTCGACAATCGGAAACTAACAGTTTTACCTGGTGTTTATCGCTACAGTACTATTTTGTCTCAATCTCAAGTCATGTACAACCTCACAAGATCCATCAGAATGATTTTGATTCCTTTGTCTAACCAGCTATTATACCGTCACCCCTGCAATGATATAACCAGATAATACTATTTGGGAAATATGCCATTAATTTCTGAATGACGGAGACGATAATGTTGATTCCCTAAAACCATGAAGAAATGTAATTCGATTAAAAATAAAGCAATAAATCGAATTTTGCGAAAAATCCAAATCATTGGTGGAATTAATGACAGACATTATTTTGAGTAGCTATATTTCAAGTATATTTCAATATTTATCTGCTATCAGTCTCAGTATGGAAAAATCTCAAATCCAAAACTATTCAGGGTATTGTTTATGGTTTGTTTTTGTAGGTGACTCTTATCAAATAATAGTAGAAATAATTCATCATGTCCACTTGAGGCTGGATTCTCACTGATCCGACATGTGATTATCCGAAAGTTTTCTTCTGGGTACAAACATACATTTTCAATGGTAATCGTCAAATTGAGAGCAAGTAAAAGACGAAATAGTTGTTGAAATTACATACATATATTTATATATTTCAATTCCTAAAAATTCAGCTTAATCTTCATACAATATCTGAAGAAACATTCTCCAGTTTCCAAAGACGATATAAGTAATTGAAGAAGTTGAAATAAATGTTTTCAGGAATCTATAGACGAGTTATTACATTCAACAGAAAACCCTGATGGAATGCTTCAATCAACAGAAACCATAGGATCAATCTCAGAGTAATATGTATTTCGTTACTCTGAGGGATCAATTAGTAAATTATGTAACTATGACGAAATACTCTGGTCAAAGGTTCCATATCTGAATATTACGAATCTGTTAGGATTTCACAGAATTGAAAAAAACACCATTGGCAATTTCTGTTTCTGAACGTCCTCTGTTTTCAGTCTCCAAAAAGGCGGTAAATTTGAGTCATGAATAATTTTCAATATAAAATTAGCAACGTGATTAAATTGATATTTCCATAACTCCGCCGATTCGTATCGTTATAGAATATATGTTCGCGATAGTTTTGGATTTTTACGAATAACATTATTAGTATAGGGTTATATATTTGATATTGAAAACTGGGGTCCGATGTCAATGATCATTGAACTGCGCCTAAGTGGACCTGCGCAGATTTGTCATTTACGAAAAATTATTTTCGTTTCTTTTCTGGATCTTATTCTGAAAGCATTGTAAGCTGTCACCTTCTCAATACAAATGTATTGAATATGATAATTTACAATGACATCTTTGATGCTAATTCTCAGAAAAATAAAATTATTTCGATTTCTTCAAATTACATTTTAAATCTTGTGCATAGCGCCCTCGGTGGCCGGTCACTGAATTATTCAGTAAATTATTTGTCGTTGATTTAGCAATCATTAGAAAAAGAGTATCAATCATTAGCTTGAAATCAAAGAGCAGACCATGGTAAATATTGCATATAAGACTATATGATTTCCTAATATACCTATAGTTTCCCAAAAATTTGCACTAATTTTTGTATGCAGCACGATGTCGAGATGTTTTAGGCTTAGCCTAGTTTTCAGGGGCAAGCCCATTTTAAGATATCATTTTCTGCACATTTATTGGCATTTTTGAACATTATCGATGTTTTTCAGGGTAACGAGAGCTCTCTGCCCATGGAGCTATGCTCGAATTGTAAGTTTGTACTAGTTTCATTTACAATACATTCTCCACTGTCATTTTTTTTTTAGTTGATGCTGATGAGATACGGCGCCTTGGCAAAAGGTTCAGAAAGCTAGATTTGGACAATTCTGGTGCCCTTAGCATCGATGAATTCATGTCTTTGCCAGAGTTGCAGCAGAATCCTCTAGTCCAACGTGTCATTGATATCTTTGATGCAGATGGAAATGGGGAAGTTGATTTCAAAGGTTAGTGTGCTATGATGATAGATCTATCAAATTTATTGATATTTTCAATTTATTCCGCCAGATGGGTTGAGAAAAATTGTCAGTATTTTTGTAAAAAAAGTACTTTAATCATATTGAAGGAAATGTGTTTTACTCATCCTATAGAAATTGGATAATGTTTTTAATTTCCTGGGTATTTTCATTAGAAGTAGCAGAACAGTAAGTTCCAGAATTAATTTAATGAGATTATAATACAAAGTACTTGAAATTTTCAATATCTTGTATTTTTTGTATGGTATTTTTTTGTAAATAGCTTATTTTTAGTTGTCACATTCACATGAGCATCTCCAAAATTAATGTTTTGATAGATGGAGCTGATTTGTTTGCAGTAAAATATCCTTCTAAAAATTCATTTTTTGAACTGATAGCTTGCATGGCAAAATCAATAGTGTGTTATCCTCTGATATTAGAGAAATATTGCATATATGTACATCTCTTGCACATAAAACTTTTCATGTTCCCTGAAATTCCAAATATTTTTTTGGATGTCTTTATAGCAACTTTTTGTTTTTGCTAGTAAAAAATGTGACTTTTGACAGTCTTCCAAATATTCACAATATTTATTCAGAATATTGATCGTTTTTTGGTAAATGTTTGAAAATGATAAAATTGAAGATACAATTCATTTTTCATACCCTGTAGTTTTATAGTTCAGGATAATTGCATCAATCATGTTTTATATGTGTTTACTTGATTTCATCAGATGAAATTACTTCTATTCTTCAAATTTGATTTGTGATTCCCTCATACTGGTACAAAATGTATACTAAGACATGGAAAATGGTTAGTGAATTTCTTAATTTGTCGTGCGGTAGGTATCATTTTCATAAAAATAATTCAGTATAATTTCATTTGAACAATCAAATTTTAACATTCAAAAGATGTTAATATCAACGGTGGTTTGATACATAATGAAGGAGAATACACTAATGAATTACTTGGTTATTACAACTAGCTGTTATGTTATAATACAAAGGTCGAAAATTTGTGATTTAAATTATTCTTTTAAATAATTTAATTGGTGTTTCTAGGATCTACTATTCAGTTACACAGATTTTGGTAACTTCTCTCCTCAGCTTGTAGTCTACAAATTAAATAAATTTCATGAAGGGAAGCTAAGTTGCCCATTTGGACTGCAAATACATGGATACAAGCCAATTCAAAACAACATAAACAATATGTTCACATTACACCTGTTTTTGATTTACTTTTTGGCGAATGATTCTGCGTAGGCGTGTTTTATTTGAACTTCCATCCAGCCGAACTGTGAGTTGTAAATACTTCCAAGATTATAAAAGGTGAAAAACTGGAGTTATGCAGTTGTTTTAAATCCTACTGATGGAGTGGTCATTTGGAAAGATGGCACTGCTGACTGAAATTTGGGATATAATATATACATTGTTAGTAAGAAGTTATTTTTATTGGAAAATTACAGATGATTTTTTTTCAAGTATGACTTCATGAGCTCATTGCAATTCATAAGCTCTTAAGATACTTTTTTCTTTGGTTTCTATGACTTGCAGTTATTCTTTTACTTTTCTGAGATTGAGGTTATGGATGAGGATGTGTGGCAAATTTTCTGTTGTCTTTCACATAATTTCTGTAGGGCGTCTCAAACTCCTGAATTTGTCCATTTGAACAAATTCAATGAGACACTGAGAATTGGTTAAAGATACTTGTTAAGGAATATGAGTGATCGTAATTTAAAAATATTAGAAGTTCCACAAAGTCAGGACCCACCAAATATTTATTTTTGGAATTGATCAAAGCATATACACTTTCACAGCCGAAGATAAGTGTGTCAAAGCTATTTTCCGGGTATTTTGGTCATGGTCTGCATTAGTCACCCCATGGAACATGTTACCATGTAACCTTCCTCTGCCTGGTCTGTCATTTCAAAGTTCATTCCTTATGGTCGTAGGGGGCTGCGGGGGAAGTGGCGGTTAATCAGAGTTAAGAAACATAAGAGTTTTAGAAACACAGAGGAAACATTTCTGACATACTTTTAAAAGTAACTCTATGTTACGATTTCCTGTCAAATTCATTATATTCGTCACCACAAAAAACTACCTATTTGTGTAGTATGAAAAAATTGAAACCGTGGAAAAAATTTCAATAAACAACTATTAAAAAATTTAAACTGTTAAACTATCATAATACGTCGTTTATTGTTCTCGATATCTAAGAAATTGCCGACGACTCACGTTTGTATAGCTATCTCTTTACGATGGTCAAGCCATTATTTTAATAAGAGCTCTAACTGTTGACTGGTTTCGACTTCCTTTCTCACGTCAAGAAGAAAAGGATAAATATTTAACGTACTTATGTTACACCCTGTATAATGCATTGACGACGTGTGTGAATTCTTTCGCCTTCCCAGCTGTTTTTATTCTTGCCGAAACACCAACGTCATTGAGTTTTCTGACTTATCCATGGCCTTGGCCCTGTGGTTGTTTAAATTTCTATTGTTACTAAGTTGTCGTGAAAATATTTGCACATGGAGACTTATTTTCCGCACAGCGTGTGGCAGGCCTATTAATGAATTTCCTGCCGATGGACTATTCGAAATTTTAGTGACAACTTAAGACAAGAATTTCACAAAAATAGAATACATTGTTTCTTATTAGAACCCGCACATAGGCGATTGTTTTCCTGGAAAAATACAGGAATTGTTGATACCTGTCTCCGCACACTGGTGACTAAAAAGTGGCTATTGATTTATCGTTTGCAATTTCGTCGTGGGTTGACATGTCATCGGAATATTTGTTGGAGCAGTTAGATTACGCCCCGCATTTTATGACACAAAAATGAAAGAATTTGCAGATAATAATCTTGGAAAAAACTTTCCCAAAAGTGTTCTTGGTAATGCGGAAATAATAAAAAAAAGTAATTGACAATTTTTCAAACCGTCTAATCAATTTATGAAATTTTCCATCTTGTGCCAAAGGATGGACGGATCCAAAGTTGTTTGCATTTCTCAAAATGAGCATAAAACGTATGCCGTTTTGACGATATCCATTTTGATATTGACAGTGGTGTAGAGATATTGATTGATAGATAGGTAGATAGACATATACTTTATTGTCCAAGAAAATACAATCCTATCAACAAAACTTATTAAAAAATCTGGTATATGTAGCACTTCAAAGAATGAAAGAAAAGAAACAATGATTTTTGATATCACTGATAGCGAATCGAACTATAGGCTGTAATAAATGACTGACGGATCGAAATTGGCGATCCCTATATACTACTAATGATATACAGTGTGACCCATTTTTAATGGAAACACCCCTTAAAATTTGAAGTTGTTAACCGATTTTAATAATTTTTTTTGAAATATCAAGTACTAAAAGGTCTACCTTGGGACAAAATTTTAAATGTTTATTGAAGTTTCAGGGCATACTACGATATTTTATCTAAGTTGAAAATCGGGATTTTTTATTAGCGATTTTTTTATTGAAAAAACCACTACACCACTGGATTCAGACTAAATAGGTGTGACCAAAATTTCATGAAAAAATATTCATTATTAACAAAGTTATGACAACCCAAAAATTCGAAAATTCACACAGCTACCAGTCACAATATATACTTTTTTTTTATGATTTCAACAATAAAGTGCCGCCAGATAAAAAAAACAATTAGCGTAAATATTTTTAATGAAAATAACGGAATAACATTCACACAATTCAACTAACAATGGAGCAAAAAATTTTAATAAACGTAACTAATAACTAATTATTGAAATGTTTCAATTCAGTGCAACTCATATTCTAGTAGCCTCTACTAATCCACCACGCATTTCGATACATGTGTCGTAGCGCTTACGAATGTTTCTGATTACGTTCCTTAGTTCTTGAGGGCTAATAACTGCACATACCTGTCGAATTCTTGCACAAAGTTCATTTCTATCTCTTGAGCGGTTTTTGTGAACGTTTTGTGTGAGAAGTCCCCAGAGAAAAAAGTCCAAAACTGTGGGGTCTATCCATCGGTTTGGAAAATGTTCGTTAGGCCATTGCCTCACAGCTCTGGCATAATGAACTGAACACCCATCTAACTGGACAATTGAATTTGATGGTTCATTGATTGGCAGCTCGTGAATAG
>WOGP01005875.1:0-12805 GCA_015342065.1 Leptinotarsa undecemlineata | reverse complement strand
CAACCAGCCAAACCACTGCCAGTGTTATAATGGGCCGAGAGCTGCGGCTTCCTTGTGACCTGAAGTTGGGGACGCCGCCAGAACAAGACACTTCGGGGGAAGACTCAGCAAGCTTCGGCAGAGGATGGACGAGATCCATGAACGAGTCCGTCTGAACATCCGGAGTGCCAGCGATAGGATGAAGAAGGTCTATGACACCAAGGCGAATGCTGAAGAGTTCGAAACCGGTGACCTAGTTTGGCTGTACAATCCTAAGCGACGCGGTGGTTTATCACCGAAGTTGCGAAACTCGTGGGAGGGTCCGTACAAAATCATGAAAAAGATTAATGACTTCGTCTACCGAATCCATAAGGCACCTCGAGGAAAGCCTAGGGTCGTTCATTTCAATAGATTGGCTCCTTATGCTGGAAATCAAGACCAAGTTCGCACCCTCAGACCACCAGAGGATGAAATGACGTTCCAGCAATTTATGTCCTCATACTCGAACGGACAGAAGGTCGTACATGGGGTAACTCGAGAGGAGCCACGAGATCTTTTCAAAGTTTCAGTTGATTAAGCACTAGCTCACTGCGTGGCAAAAGATCTTCAAATGTCCAAGGGTATCGCTGTGATATTCAACAAGAAATTCGGTCAGATCCAAACATTACGAGAACAGAATCTAGTCGGAGGAGTATTACAGTTGAAGAAGGGTCAGAGAAACCTCTTCTACTTGGTGACTAAAAAGCATTCTCGAGACAGACCGTCTTATGAATAGGTCTGGAGAAGTCTTACTAGACTGATGAGCACGATGCTCGACCAGAATCTCGTAGACTTGGTAATCCCGAAATTAGCATCTGGGTTCGACAGGCTGGACTGGAGAATTGTGAGAAGCATGTTGGAAATAATCTTCAGATCCAGCGGCATCAAGATTTTGGTGTGCGGTAACCATCTTCCACGACCGAGCATGAAGACTGTGGAGTGTTACTTCCATCGAACTTCACAGTGCAGATATGGGGAGTCCTGCAGGTATCGACACACGCCAAGGATGACATTTTGGGGCGAAACGTCTTTAAGAAGGGGGCAATGTAGTGAATCTGAAGCCGGCCCTGACCGTTATCTCAAACCCCAAACATATGACGCAGCGAAAAAAATTGATTAGTACTGAAACCGCTAGATGTCTCTAGAATGTTTGTCACCAGTATAAAAGATCGGATCCTCGCTCAGAGAGGGAGTATGTAACTAGAAAGTGAATCGTGCGTTTAAAGAAAGGTTATCAAACAGTGAAGATAAATTAAGCGTTACTTGCTAAGTGGTGTATATAAATTATTTGTTTTAGTATTATTATTAGTGTATTAGTTATTAGAGAAGTATTGTTAAAAATAAATTAGTTTAAGACAGTTAATTCTTTAATCCGTTACAGTATCTAAAATTTAACGAAAAATAATATACCTAACCTATTACAACTCATAGTGATCTTTCAGTTCTTCCTTACCCTTTCGTTTCACTACTTGTGTCTTGAAATAATTAGATAATTTCAATAGCCAGAATTCTATCGTCTAAATTTAAATTTTCTATAGATAAACTCTAACTGAAATCACTAGTTGTTTTTTGAACTCAAACTTATTTCTTGTGAATCACTAGATTTTGTTTGAATGTGTCATGCATTATTTTTAAAATCTATCAAGAGTTGGAATTGTTTAGCAAAATCACTACCAGCAATCAATGTAGGTTTAAGAGAGGGAACAACTGAATATTTGATAACTTGGCATACAGTCCTAATACAAATTGGCAAGTCTACAATTCCATGAACTTCTTGATGTTTTCCATCTGCGATGCAAATATTTCGAAAAACCGGAGGGGATATTTTCAAACCATATACCGTTTAATCATTTCTATTCTATTTGATCCCACAACCAGAATCTAATAAAATTTAAATATTTCGATCAAATAATTTCACCTTAATGTAATGTTGGTTATCAAATTTACGCTTGACAAAAAAAGAGCCAGTTTGTTCCAGAGTTACAAGAAACTATAGAAGGGGAGTTATGTTTGGTCTTTACTAGAGACTGGATACGTCAGTCATTTTGATACCCCTCTCACGAGTTTTTTGTAGTAAGTACCTGTTTGAAGTGGTAGGCGATTTAATATCTGAAGTAGAAGGTTGGATGTTATTTTCTACCTTACTACCATCAGCCTCTTCATTGGGAGAGAGTTGTATTTCATTCCTCGTGTGATTTTCATTTTTTTATTCCTACTCTTTGAAAATGACTTACTAGAGTTAATATGGAAATTAACAGCTACTTCTCCAGTTTCGCAAGTTTTTCTGAAATAATTAACCTTGTTCAATTTAACTGAATTTACATCTTCTAGCTTTCCTAAATACTAAATCCTGTAATTTGGCTACTCTATTAATTTCAATCAACACTAGATAGCTCATATATTCGGAAAGTAAATTATTTCTTATATATTTAACTTTTGTTACTTCATTAGGCGGTCGACTTAATCTGCTAAAAAAAATTTCCATATGGGCTATAAAAATTGTAATTTTATAATTTTTTTGTTGTTTGAAAGATTTTATTTAATCCCAAATATCTTCATCTACGTTTGGAGAAAAAAAATCTTTTTTTAATTGTGAAATTAATGAATCTTAATCTTTAACTTTAGCTTGTACCTCTTTAAACCATATAAACGCATCATCAACGAATAGTTCTACAGCGAAATCAAAGAGAGTTTTTTTCAACTTTCCTTGAGTCGGCTAATCCACTAACATGCTCAATAAAGGAATAAACATTTTTTGAATTACCATCGAAATGAACACCCCATTTTGAAAATAGTATAGATCTCGAAGGATAGGAAATAACGGGAGCCAGAATATTTATAACAGGATTAACCGTACTATTACATGCGTCAAAATTAATTGTTTCTTGCTTCAAAATTTTCTAATACCAAACAAGTTGTATAAGTCTCATCCTTATATAATTTTGCCGTGGCCTTTATACTATCATTGTTCGGATTATTTGGATCATCTGGCAGAACCATACGTTTGTTTCTTTCCCCTAGGTGATTCAACCTTGACGCAAAAACAAGGAGTCGCTAGTACTGTTATCAAAACCATTAATAAGAGAATTAATAGATAATAATGTACTTTCAATAGCAATTTTTTCATCTTCAAAATCAACGGTATATATGTCATATCGATCATTTTCCCCGGAATGCCTCTTTCTTTTTCTAGTAACCTAGACATAATCTTTCTTTTATCATTTCGATTCTTATTAGATACAATTCCTCTTATTTTTAATTCATAATCAAGCTACTCAGCTAACTAATGATTCACTCTAAAAAGTTCCTCCCTTTTACTATTTTGTTCAAGCAAACTAGTAATGTGAAAAAAGGAAAACAAAAACGGAACACAGTGACACGAATATAAAAAGTTTACAAAAACGTCCCACTGCTATAAAAACCATACTTCAAAACAACCAAGCAATCTACGTATCAGATTCAGTCATATGGACAAGTTAAACATTTTTTTTTGAATCGATCCACATTCACGACGAGCGTTCGTTAGGAATATATGGAGAACGATTCAAAATAACTTGAAATTTTGTGGTAGTGGATTTTATAAAATGGCCTTCTCAACTAAAATATTTTCAACTTCCGGTATCTTTCCGTTATACCGGAAGTTGAGGGAAACTTCCTTATTTCAAATGGAACACCCTGTATTTTATTACATTTTTAAATGTTTGACATAATTCTAAATACCATAATAACAAAACCCAGTGGCGCCCGTTTTCAGTATCAATAATTAAAAGTTCCCTTCTCCTATGCGACCGATAAGCTCCCAGATGAAGAGCACCGTACAAGTGAACCCAACAAAAACAAAAGAGTTACATGAATTTGACGCCCCACGTTTGAAACCCGAGTAACTTACATAATTTCTTTCATTCATTCTCTTTAATCCATACTACCTACGTAAATTATTCTGATATTTAAAATAAATGCTATCGTTGAGAGGCGAAAAGTTAAAAAAGGCATAGCCAACGCGTAAACAGTGTCGAAAGTTTTTGTGTATACAGGGTCTTTCACGACGAGCGTTCGTTAAGAATATATGGAGAAAGATTCAAAATAAAAACTTGAAATTTTGTGGTAGTGTGTTTCACAAAATGACCTTCTCAACTAAAATATTTTCAACTTCCGGTCTCTTTCCGTTATACCGGAAGTTGAGGACCGCATCCTTATTTCAAATGGAACACCCTGTATTTCATTACATTTTTTAATTTCTCAGCACATTTTAGGCCCACTTTGTATAACAATACCTTTACCCAAATTTGTTACTTTTCGAGATATTATTTTTTTCTGAAAAATTTGACACAGCACCATTCCGAAAAAATCATAACTCATAGACAGTAACAGTTGAATATTTGAAATTTCACAGAATCACACCTTAAGCATCAAGTCATGAACAGGTCCATCGAATTTTCGAAAATAATTTACAGGGTGGTCGAAATTTCCACATAAAACATTACATCGAGAAAATTGATGAAACACAATTTTTTCAAATAGAAACCATACACTATTCTATTATTTTTGGATACTACGAAAAAAAGATATCAATTTCAGGAAGAATGTCCTATTCCTAAAACACACCTCTGGCAAGATATATCCGATTTTGGGAAATATTTGAAATGTAAATCATTCAAAGAAAGAACCAAGAAAGCTTTGAGAACAAATGAAGTTACAACAAATATGTCAAAATTTTATGCGATATAATTGACGTGTATTTCGTAGTTTTCATAGGTTATACAAAGTGGGCCTAAAATGTGCTGAGAAATTAAAAAATGTAATAAAATACAGGGTGTTCTATTTGAAATGAGGAAGCGGTCCTCAACTTCCGGCATAACGGAAAGACACCGGAAGTTGAAAATATGTTAGTTGAGAAGGCCATTTTGTGAAACCCACTACCACAAAATTTCAAGTTTTTATTTTGAATCGTTGTCCATATATTCCTAACGAACGCCCGTCGTGAAAGACCCTGTATACACAAAAACTTTCGACACTGTTTACGCGTTGGCTCTGCCTTTTTTGACTTTTCGCCTTTCAACGATGGCATTTATTTTAAATATCAGAATAATTTATATCGGTAGTTTGGATTAAAAACGTTGGGCGTCAAATTTATGTAACCATTTTGTTTTTGTTGGGTTCACTGGCACGGTGCTCTTCATCTGGGAGCTTATGAGTCGCATATGAGTAGGGAACTTTTAATTATTGATACTGAAAATGGGCGCCACCGGGTTTTGTTATTATGGTATTTAGAGTTGTCAAACACGGAAAACATAATTTGATTGATTAGTGGTAAGATACTCCAGATACTACGTAGAGTATTCCAACCTTGTTGAGAAATGAAAAATACCTAAAGATAAAAAAACATTCAATTATTTGACCATTCAAATAAAAATGTGGATGAAAAACAAATTTTCTATGTCTAAATCAGCATGCCAATAGTACAATGCAACAATGCATAGTACAAGATCCAAGATGTTTTTCTCTGTTACCGTGAAACGAATCTTTCATAATATGTTATCAAAATTAAATTTTGTCGAATGGGATTTTATCTTAAAATGTTCACTAACACGGTGTGATCAATAGTTATTAAAGAAACTTGAAAAGATTTTGAAGGAACTAAGTATGAAGGTGGTATTTAAAACAAGTCATACACTACAGAGCCTTTCAGGAAAACCAAAAAACAAAGTCGAGAATTCGAAAAAGTCTGGAATTTATTTAATTAAATGTAAGGACTGCGATGCAAAATATTATGGACAGACAAAAAGATCTATTGAAATAAAATATAAGAAACACTTAGCACACTTGAAATAAGGAAGACCTGAAAAATCAGCAGTCTGCCATATTTTGCAACAAACGCAACAAATAATAAAAACTTGCCCTGTAGGATTTTGTTGTAGATTGTTACTACTACTATTTGCAATTTGATAAATATACTGTACGAGATTTACCAAGGGCAGATTTTGTTTTCACTTTTAAACATTTTTTTAATTCTACCCGTGAGAAAGGCTTTGATTTTTCTATAGTTGTTTCCATTTGGAAGTATGGGTTTATATAACAGTAATAACGTCTTGAAAGTTGTTCGGGTAAGATAGGGTCCGATGCATTAATGGGCTCATTTAACAATTTTTTTATTTCATATATTGAAAGTTTATATTTCAAATAGTACATCTGCAAAAAATCTGAATTTTCACTCTTTATCTTCCCTCTCAAATTAATTGTTGAATATGGCGTTCACCGAAACGGGGCGTGGACAAGCTTGACGTCACATCAGTCTACTCGACGACAAGGACGTGCTGGCGGATAAGCGAAATACGTGTGCTAAAGCCGAAGAAAGCAAGTTGTGTGTTGTTTACTGCATTATGTCAACTGCGTGAATATGAATAATGATATAAAATGACGTTACAAGTATTGCATCGTTCCTAAATGCAAGAATTCTTCGGTAACTGCACTAGACAAAATTTTCATTTTACTGTTACGAAAGTTGTGGCAGCGCGCTATGCGGAGGGCCGACTTTGTATCTGTCAAGGGGACGCATTTTTGTAGAGAAATCATTTTAATGTAAGTATGAATGATAATGATTAATAAAAAAAATTATACTTTACTCTAAGCACTACTTTGAATTTTAGATTGAAACAGCCCTAGAAAATTACATGTATATCAAAACTATGAAAGTGGGAAAATTATATTGAAACCAGGCGTAATTCCTCATAAATTTGATTGCCTAATTGATAGACCGACGGCCCATACATCTAAAGCTGCTCCGTTTGTTCAAAAAAAGGAAAAACTAATTTTGTTGAATACTTGTAATGAAGATACCGCTGAAAATCAAATAATGTGTTGATACATCACCATATTCTACTTTGTTTGGAATATTAGTTGAAAACTGGAAATCAAAAAACAATATTGAGCGAAGATCTATTTACGTCATAGAGAAAAATCCGAAATTATGTCTTGGAATCTCAAATTACTCTTTATTTGTTATAGAACTTTTGTCTCAAAAATGCCAGTTATCCAGAATTGATATATACATTACTTTGAAGAAAATCAAATTGAATTGACGATAGCATCGATTCATAATCTCCAACTACAGGCCCGGTTGCCACCGCTCGAAGCTCGTTTGCCTGGTATCACAAGATGTACTGCGAGCGATCTCACATTTTCAATTGCTCTTGCTGAGTTGTTAATTGACATATAAACCGGAAAATATTGTTGGATACTTGGGAGATGATTTACTTTTATATAATATATAAAAATGGATGTTTGTTGGTTGGTTGGTTAGTAAGTGATAAACTTCTACATCGCCCAACCGATCGTGATGAAACTTGACATGCATAAGTAATTTTTCATATAGAAGGTTTTCAGGCTATCAATTTTTGTGTAACTCGCCACTAGATAGCGCTGTGGAACAATTTTTTGAAAGCACTGTTCTATAACGCTGCGCACGCCTAAGTTCGTTGATTCTGATCCTGTCAAAACATTGGAACAGCAGCGATACAGCAACACAGTACTACTTAGTACTACAACTACCAAATTCGACGCGGGCGAAACCGCGAGCAACAACTAGTAATATATAATTTTCAATAAAAAACTAAATTAGCCTGAAAGAGCTCATTGGAATAAAGGTTTACAGAACTTTGTTAAATATGTGGCAATTTCACAATATTCAATTTCCATACGTGAATGTGCGAATACTGTGATTTTTTAAAATCATTAATTTATTTAAATTTTATTAATTTTTTTGTCAATAAATTATTATATTATATATTTAATATTCCTACTAGGTGTGATAATCAAAACTCTCGCCTACCGGCAATAGCGCAAAAATCCCAGTGCCGATACTGAACTAAGTATGTTGATGCTCGCAACAGCTGCTAACTTAAAATAAATGAAAGCGAAGATTTTCACAATCAGAGAATTGAGGATAAAGTACTTGCCAATCACAAAGGGCCAAGATCCTTCTGGTCGGTAGCTAAAGCTGTTAATCAAAACTTAACAAAATCCACAATTCCACAACTAACACAAGCAGATGTTTCAATTGCAACAACAGCTATAGAAAAAGCATATCTACTAGCTGAACAATTTGCGTCCCACTCCACAGTCGATTTACTGCGAAAGGCACCACTCTAGTGAGTGTGTGGGAATAGTTTCCCACACACTCAACACCTAGTCGGGCGAATTTTGAACCAGCTTAATATTATCAAGGCGTCTGGTCCTAATGAAGTGCCCTAAATCTTACTCAAAAGTTTTTCAACCAACCTATCTTACAAGGAAGGGGTTTTTCCTTCTTGTCGGAAGATTGTTCGCGTTCAGCCTATTCCCAAAAAGGGCAAGAAAAACCTTTCAAAAAACTATAGACCAGTCGCTTTGCTATCAGTGATATCAAAAATTATGAAGACAGTCGTAAACCACCGCTTGATATTTCTAAGGCCGTTGACCGTGTATGGCATGAAGGTTGTTGGCCAAACCAATCCAATAAATTGATTTGCTGAAGATATCACACTTGTCTCGTCATTCCTTTTGCAGGAGATTGCAAATCTTAATGAGGATATAGAGGTTCCTTACTGCTTGTGGTTTGTCCTTTTGAAAACTTAGTTTGTGAAACAACCTTTTCCCAATTTGAGGTTGAAGTTGCTATTACGATATAAAATTTACTCCTACTGTGAAATCTGCATTGATCGCAATTCATGAGTTGTCAAAATATCTATTGTCTGGTATAAAAGACCGTAGTAAAGGATACAACATTAAGGTATTTGCTTTTGTCGCGTATTTCATTGATGACACATGTGTAACCTTTCTTTGCCCCAACATTAGCGTGCTTAAAAATATACTTCAACTGGAAACTGTATGGACCATTCAAAATGGGAAAACCTGACAATACGGTTAGAAACAGTTCCGCCTCAGACGATTATAAACCATTCAATATGCATTAATTATATATACCTTCTTCAAGTTTTATTACATTCACGGTAACTTTTCAACGAATTTACATATACCGTCGCAGGAATACGAGCGGCAGTAAAACGACTTTTTTCCTCTATTTTCATTCAGTTCTATAACTGTCAAAGAGTAGCACGTTGAATTATCTAAAAAGTTTCGTCACACATGTGTTAATAGACTGTCGGCTATGTGGTGAATGCCAGTGAAAATTGTTTCGAAATTTATTGCATCGAATTTATTTTCGGAAATGCGCTATCTGTGCTGAAACAAGAAACCCTAGAACAAAATGATAAATGACGACAACTTTATGGACAATGAAAGTTATTTATTGCCCAAATGCTCCTTTACAATGAATTTTCGCGTGGAGATTGAGAGTGTAACCACACTGAATAGAATACCAAACAAAATTTTTTGTTTCAGAATGCCCTAATGAATTAAATTCAAATGGAAAACACAAAAATGCGATATTTATAATAATCAATTTTGTCTAACTTTCACCCCCTGAATGCCATTTAATCCCTTAGTCAAGAGATCAAATTAAATAATCTTTCAACAGGGACTTCCGAACTTTGAAAATTGATTACATTCATCTTGATGAAGATACCTAAGTCTGTCAAATTAGTTGTCATTTATTCAGTCTGTCTTTACAAATCACCATGGCGTATATACCCTTCAACAACACGTGCAAATAATAAAATTGTTTTATCAAAATGAGTGTTCTATTCGGGCAACTTACGGCGGGCTTTGCCAATTTTACGGTCGTAATTATCGTACTACCTACCTGGAGGACAATTCGCAATGTAGAGAATAAAGTTGAATCCACTGGTCAGTAAACGAGCGACCAATACCCGAACGTCGACAAAACGCAATATCTGCCGAAAACATCGCCGCTGTCTGTGAATTTTTTACACGTTCTGACAATGATTTGATTACTTTGTTCATGTGTATAATGAATAATTTCATAAGAACTTCGTTTGAATAATCGATATTTGCATTCATTTTGGAAGATGATTCGAAACATCATCGATAACTCTTTGTAAATTACTAAACTGAACTGAACTGCTATAAGCTTGATAATTCCACTGCTACCTAAATCCAAATTCAAAAAAATTATAATTTTTCTAGAAGAAGCGATTTTATTGAGAAAACTTGACGATTTAGGTATAGGGACATGATATATCATCTTGAAGCACTTTTCACCATCTTTCAATTTACCGAGTATAATACAGGGGGTTTCATTTGAAAAAATGAACTTTTGAGTACTTTTATGCACAATGGAAATAATAGTATGTTTAGCACGCCCTGTATGATATGGAGTCGATTTCTTAGTGTTATTTGAGTTTGTCCAAACTATCATCAAAATATTAACTTTTCATGAATTGAGAGTACTGATGTACTTAATTTCAATTAAGTCTATGTTTTGGACCATATTTAGCAGAATTTATTTTTTATCTCAAAAACAGATACAGATAGGTATAGAACATTATTAACAAAAAAGTATTAAAATACCAGAGCGATTCCAAAAATGTATTAATATACGGGGTGTTCCATTTAAAAAATAAAGTTGCTAGGACTCTTTGATGGAAGTGGCAACGCCGCAATGCTGAAAATATTTTAGATCGATAGAACAGGTAAGGAAATGTGAGAGGTGACATTTTCAGAAAAATCGTGCTTTGCGTTTTCCAGAAACGTCTAACCTACCATCGACCGTGAGTCACGCTGAATATACATGAATGTTTTGATCCTTCATTTCTGAGTTAAAAGAACTATTTATTTTGCTTCATTCAATTCCAGTTCAATACATCACTTCTTGAAATATTCTCATTTCAGTATTTTCTTCTCTATTTCTTTGTTCCAATTGGATGCAACTGGTCGAAACTTGACTAAAACCCATATTAACCAAAACACACGTGTTTCGCTATACGACAGCTTCCTCAAACGAGAATGTTTCATTCTCGGTAATTAAGTGAGATTAAGCTAACTAAAATATATAAATACAGATGGATATACAGATATGGACATAAAGATACCAAAAACTCATCCTCACAATTGCGATCTACTTATGCGGTCTCAGGAGCTCAAAAAACAATATACGTTTCCCTTCCTTTTTTTACTTTTACGAGTCTTATTGCGTATCACAAGTTCTTTTATAATACCATCCTTGTTTTTCCGGCGACGCAGCAGTATCTCTGACGAAACAAACAATTGTGTCGTTGCGTTTTTGTGAAAACTCGTGGACATATGCACAAGCCTTAACCTTATGAATGTGCCCTTTGAAAACCGTCCTTGTATACGAGAGTCGTGTTCGCCCGAATGCTTTTGTTATATTGTTATGAATTGTCCCATTTTGCGTTTCAAACAAATATAATCAAGTATAACGAAGTCTTCTCTGGATTTAATTATTGTGTTGGAGAACAATGCAAATACTACATTATTATATTATTCAAATCGAATAAATGTGCGGTCTGTTCTGGCTTCGCGTGGGTGCTTCGATAAGTTTGTTGGGAATTAAAATGGACACCAATGTCTTTACAGTCATCTCGCTGGAATTGCAGAAGCTGCTTGTCAAAAGCTTGGAACACTGTTCCGAACCAGAAAACTGTACATACCTCAGCCACTTTTGATGCTTTATAAAGCTCAGATCTGACCTTCTATGGAGATTGTTCTCATGTATGGAGCTCCTCCCCGAAACACACTCTGAAGCTGCTGGATTCCATCCATGAAAGAATGTATGGAACATCGAATAAAGGTTGGAGACCTACCTCCCTTCTATAGATACTTTCACGGGAAGTGTTCAAGGGACTTGGCACATTTGATTCCACCAAGAGCAGTACATATCAGAAATGGGCGACAGACTGGCTGTTCATCTTTATTAGGTCAACTTTCATCCTGAGACCATTTTTCTAAATGAATTCCAGCGATTAAAATCCAATTAGATTCACTACTTTCGCCCAGGCACCGCTTTAAGAGAGCCTTAAGGATTTTCCTGTAGTGTTTTGTCCTTAAAAAAAGTCGTAATTTTACTGTAGAATATAGTTCAAGTCTGTGACTGTTTGTACCCTTGATGAATTTACATGTTCTTTATCAAATTTTATAAAGAAATTATTTAGTTGGATAATGATTAATACATGTGATGGAATTGCAAGATCTCCACTGAACAGTTTACAAAACCGCAAAACCTGTTTCGCTATACAATCGCTTCCTCAGGTGTGCTCATGTAAATTGTTCACTGAAATCTCACAATAAAGTTGATATCATGATACGAACGTCATCATTTTGACTAATATGAACAAAAACCTGTTAATATGATTCAAGTATAGAAATAGGAGGGATTTATACACGAATCTTGTCTGGGTGACTTTTAAGTCGAAAGAGTTCACGTTTCTCATTTATTACTACTAAAAATTTATGACTTGATGCACATGGATAACAAGTATGAATGTATATTTGAAACAATATCGTGCTCGAACATTGATGCTGCCTCTGAGAATTATTGATCCAACTTCTTTTACGGCTCATTACTTACTGCATACGACTTAGGACTGTTGCATTAGATATACACCTTTGCGAACTTTTTCGTGAGTAATGATTAATACTATAAATATTATTTCATACATCAAAAGCTTTCGCAATGTACTCCAAATAATGACTTTTATAGGCATATTTTTGATATCTTGGGTTTACACTGTTTCAATTGCCGTTTCTCTTTTCTAAACTAATTTAGACATACTAATAGCATAACTATAGGATTTGGAACCTTTGGTGTGAAAGTTGAATAACTTCTTTGATCAATTACCCAAACACCAAACTAATATTTTTGCACTCGACG
>WOGP01005874.1:0-12806 GCA_015342065.1 Leptinotarsa undecemlineata | reverse complement strand
ACCAAACTATAACTTGAAATAAAACAAAAAGTTCTGCTGATCCATTAGTAAATCCAGTGCTCAGACCACTTTTCTAAATATCATTCGAAATATTTTTTCATCTGGCTTCCTTAATTCATTATCCTTTGAAATGTATATATTTTCCATTACTCATTTTTTCAATGTTTCAAAGTATTTTTCTTGAAAAATATTAGTTAATCACTTTTATATTCTGAGTTCACACCCCCTCTCCAGTTGAAGAGTTGATTTCTGATTTTAGAATATTGCAATTCGTGGAATCTTAATAGTTCAAATAGGATATAATATTTCTGTCAAGGATGGACGGAGGCAGCATTTTTCTAACTATGTCTTTTTATTTCAGTAAAGGAAATACCAGTTCCATCTTTTTAGTCTATCCTGATTCAAAACAATCACTTTCTCAATATCAAAAGTTAATTTTATTTGAGCTACTTTGCAAATTGCAATACTTTGAAATCATTAATTATTATAACTAATATACAATGCGGTCATAAAAAGAGTTTGATACGAAACCCTTATCGTAAAAGCTTAAATAGTGGATAAAAACTTTTTTTTAGTAGTACCAAAGAAGTACTACTACTTCTTTAAAGTAAATTTTGATTAACAATAAGAATTACATTTAGTCACACTTTCTCTGATCTCCGTAACTTCATCAATTCAAAATTCAACTAAGAACTTTATATGACCACAGAGTATAGTTTTACATTATGACATATTTTAGTAGTACTAAAAGTTTATATCAATATTAATTATTTTCTTTATTGTGTAGAATCTGAGAAGTTTCGAGAAATGCAAGCAGCCACAGAATCTCCACCCAAAAGTCTTTTTCACTTTACCGACGAACATGAATATCCACCTCTAACTCAGAATTCTGAATGAGATCAACAACAGAACCTTTTTCAGTTCGATTTGGGCCAACTAACAAACAAGGAAAAGTTGCAGCTCACCTGTGTCTCGGTTCTCATGATTCATCTGATTGTTTGCCTAATTGAGGATATTTTATTGTGTATTTTTGAGTTTACCTTATAAATATATTATACTGATATGTTAAATTCTTCCGTTAACATTTTTGTATTGTGATACTTTTTTAAATTCCAGTGGAGTGAAATTGGGAAATAAGGCATTGGATTTGTTTTTTTCTATAAAATAGTCTAATAATTTGATGAAACTGTTGGGAAACAGATAATAAAAAAATTATTATGTTTTTTCTATTCAAATTATGATCACATGAACTTCTCACTGGTTTGAGCTGGTGATGTTCCATCTGAAATAACTAACCAACTAACATGTAACGTTTAATCAGTTCAGAAAACCTTATTATATATGAAATATTATTTTTGAATTCAGAGAATATGAAAAAAAACGACATTTACTTTTATTGGCTTAGATTTTGATGTCTATTTGTTGAACGGTTTTGTTTTTATTACATACATGTTTCGTCTCGATCTCATCAAAGCCCAATCCCTTCTGGTGTCACATGCAGATTCCTTTTTTCAATATAATTCATAATCTAATCTTTTGAATATAAATTATTTTTAAGGATATCATACACCTGGGTATTCAATATGACTGAATGTTATATTGCTAAGAAAAAAATTCTTTTATCGAAATTGAAGGTTTAATTCAGTTCAAGAACGTTCAAATAACCCAACTTTATTGGGAATTCGAATTACTGCATACGTGGACCAATTAATGTATCTAATAAGCTTGCATCGGTCTATTGAAAACCAAACTATATGTATCATAGGCCGATTGATTGTGAACTATATCATTTTATATGCGAATGAAGACTATGATTGATCAGGAGAATATCAATTTTGAATATCGTCCATAAATAATAGTTATTATAGTCCGAATTTCGCGTTTTTCATTTCAGTAGTAAAGTACTGCATATTTTCCAAGTAAAACTCATTAACCGTTTGAAAATACACTTGTTACTAGTCTTCAGGGCCCGCTTAAAAAAATTGGGCTCTACATCCATTTTTCATATACACCAGAAAAAATTCAGTAAAAAAACAACTCCATTTCAGACTTTCGTATTTTTAAAAAATTGACGTGAAAAAGGTTAAATTCCATGGTTGACAACGTGGCTGATACATTAGTATTGTTTTATTTAAGATTTAATCCTAGTCTATATTACATATAATGATGAAAAAAGATCATACTTGAATTTCAATTTTCTTTTTGAATTGAAAAAAAGTCGAGAAACGAGTCCACTGTCTTATGGCTTGAATCTGCCAGCAAAATTGGATACATTGATAGTATGCAGATATTTCTTCAGTTAACCTTCATGTTTGAAATCAGGAATTGGTGCAGAGTACCTGTTATCGTTGTCCTCGGAATGTCAAAATTTTAAGATTAGTTTCTGAAGAAGCATAAGATTGTTTACTGACATCTCTCTGAATTACTCAAGTAAATATGTTATTTACCTGTCAAAGGTTTTATGTGTGCAAAGTAATGTATGAAGCATTGAAAAAAAATTTTTCAATATAAGTTATTGAAGTCGAGTTCATATCTCAAGAACATGCTAGAGCGGCAAACAATTATCTGTGTTTAGTTTAATTATATTCATTAATTATATTATAATTATATTCTAAGTAAGAATATTAAAAAAAATGAATATCATATCAATGTAAACAATGGTGAGTGTTCAATTTATCAAGCGAAAAACTTTAAAAAAAATATGTAGATATAATTTAAGGCAATGTAGAGATATAACAAAAAGACTGTTGAAACTATTTGTAGATCAGATCATCTACTGTATGTGCATATTGACACAGTAACTTTGGCTTTGTGTAGCCAAATGGAAATTGAGCCATTCTTTTATACAGGAAAGAAGCAGAAAAGAGAATCCACGTCTCGTCTCCGCTCGACCTCCTTTTGTCAATGTGTGCTAAATGAGCTTGCAGCTATAGTGAAATTGTCAAGCATGAAGCAAAAGGTGACCAATGTGAAATCAGTTGAAATGTTCCTGATATAAATTGACTCGGAGAGAAAATTGTGCTGAGCTACTTGATTGCTTTGCTTTTAGTTCTTGATAACAGTTTCACTATTGTTTGGAAGTTTTTCAGCAGGTGTATTTTGTTCTATAATCGAAATATGTGGAACAGAGGAAGTATTTCATTTTTGGAGAAAATAAGATTAGTTAGAACGAAACACACCTAATAATGGCAGTTCGATATCTTTGTATATTACTACTTTTAAAAAATTGTCAAGATAAATTTGTGATGTAAGGGTCTATTATTAAAATTTGAAATACTATTTCATGTATAAAGAATTATCAATAATAATATTCAAATAGAGGGTAATATGGTTCAACATACAGCTTTCAACTCTCCTGTATATTGAAAGAATCTTTGACAAATTTTATTTCAACATATTCAGGATATTTTCTTGCAAACTTTAGTACTGTCAGTTTTTTCATTGTGTTGGAATGAGTTTCAAATTATTTTTTTACAATATGAATCGTTTTAGAAATAGTTCAACCTGAAGGTCAGAAAGTTTCTGCAGATAATTACTTGAGACGTTCTGATAAAGGTAGGGAACATTATCGACTGGACAGGTAAATTATGTCCTTCATATTTATTTATTGGTATGACTTGAATTATTTTTTATCACAATTTTCAGCTCAACAATATATGATATGAAAAGTTGTGGTCTAAGAATGATGAGAAAATATAATTACTGTGAAAATAAATTTAAAAAAAAAATCATTTTCAGGTTAATAAATTTCATTTTTTCATAGCTCAATAATTTTATGTCTGATCATTTTTAGATCTTTTATCACCGCATCCGCCATACTTTTACTGCAGACCCTTAATCACCCTTAGGATTTCAATAGACAAATTAATTGAATATCTTTTTTATGGAATCCATCCATGTGAGTGCCCACTAAGTGAGTTTTTATTTTGGCGCCCTCTTATGTAAAGAATAAACGCTTCATATTTCAAAAATTGAACGTTGTGCATAATTTCGAACTACATTAATTAATAATAGAGCACTTGAACTGTTCTGCAGTAACTGACATACATAAAAATATAATCTCGAATTGTATGATATTTTGAAGCATTATGGATATACTTTATATTGTTTATCCTGATGAATACGCCCAAATGAAACATTATTTAGGAAATAGCCACATAGATGAATTCCTTAAGAAATACCATTTCGATGTCACACTTAGTATCTTTCCTATTCAAATTCCAAGGGTGATGAACAGCAAGGGGCGGGATAGGTGTGACAATTGAGGTAATGATAGAAAGATGTTCCCCTTGAGTTGAAAATTGTTTTTGCATTTTTCTCGACACATGTGTTTTGAAAATATTCGCTCTGTTTCGTTTTTGGTGCTGCATTTTGTATGTTGTAGTAATCTCTATTTGGATTTTACAATGTAGAGGAACTATAATTTTGGGTTCCCTAAAATGAGTTGTTTTTTTTGAGTTATCATGTTATTCTTGACAGGGTGCAATTTATTTTCAGCATTTTGACTCATTGTGCCTCCGAAAATTTCAAAACAATTTGAGGATATGAGACAATAGATACATACATTTTAGGATAATTTGTGTGAGTTAACTCTTAATCATTTTCAAGCAAACTAATTTTGTCATAATTTAAGTGCACAATTTATCCTGATCGTGTTGTAAGTGTAAGGTGAGAATATCTTTGTTAATTTTATTTGCATCAGTTTGGTATATTGAATGTGGTGCACATATTCTAATTTCAAATACAAGTTCTCACTTGTACAATATATTTTGTAAATTCAGTTTATGCACACATTGTGCTTTGTAAATAATTTAATTTTAAGGTGTTGATAATTGTAGTTTATTTTGTCAGTGCTGTAATTTTATACCCGCTAGATTATTTATTATCAATTTATTGGAATAAACGACCTGAATGCAACTTGCCTTCTTTCAGTTTGTGGTGTTTGAGTAAAGAGGTGGGAGTAGAAATTTTTTCTTCTGAATATGATAACAGTTTTCATTATCAAAACATTCTAGAAGCCATGATTTAGAACAAGTTAGCGAAATCAGAACATCAATGCATATTGTGGAAGAAAGATTCAGGTTGAATTGAAGGATACCTCGGGAAAGTGTTGGAACAAGCAATTTTAATAGTTGTGGCGTCCTTGAATATTGAGTGTGAACTCACACAAAAGTATTATTAACATAAAATGTAAAACACACAAGATTCAGTAGATTTTCAATTATTTTATTCACTTCACCATACATTTTAAATAGTTAGTTAAATAAAACACAACTTATATCTACAAAAAATCAAAACTCCTAGAGATTATGTACAAGAAGATATTAAATTCTTCATCTTAATAATCCAACACGAATTTAGAAAAATATTCGTATCCATTTTAAAAAAATTTCTCCTACCTGTCATTTTGAAAAATTTTAACAAAGAATTCTTACAGAAAACAAAAACAACTTTCCATCACATGTAATCAACTTCTTTTCTGCTCATCTGAAAATAGAGAATACATATTAAGAGTGAAAGTGGATTAATAATAAATGTAAAGAAAAAATTGATTGAACTACTTTCTGTTCAAAATGTTACTCCTCATAAGCAACATTGCAATTTAAAATAGATTCAATAGCAAAGCCATAAAGATCTGAATCTCCCCAAGGATGGAGAATCAAGTGAAAACAAATTCGAAAGTATAAAAGTATATGGTGGTTGAATATCAGTCATATCTAATAATACTTTGAACCATCAATTAAAAAATTAGATGATTTGATTGATGGAATAATTGTATAAGGTAGAATATTGCACAGTCTGTCATAAACACATACCACAAAACTCGAAGATTCAGAAACTTCAGCAAAAATGTCGTAATTCTTCAACTAACATTTATAATTCTTTCAACAATACACAAAACATTTTGAATAATGATTTCAAATCTATATAGAAACAATTTTGAATGAAAATGTAATCATTATTTTGTAATAAGAGTATATTTGAATTTTTAAGCTATTTTACCTTGGCAAATTAGAATTTTTCAGTAATCTTGAATCAAAATATCATTAATGTAAAATGTGTTAAAAAAATTTCGAAATTATTTTATAGTTTATTTTCAAAACAGTCGCAGAAAAAAAAACTTATTACGAATGCAAAACCATTACAGAATTTTCTATCAAGAATGGGGTATTCGCATGTTGGATTCACATGATTTCATGGATCTACTTATTGTTACCCTCGACTAAATTGTCACAAGTGAGCGTCTAGGAAATGGTTTGAAGTAATATAAAACAGATTGGGATCAAAATATATTTCTCAATATACATCAATCAAGAAGTAGCTGTTTAAAAATTTAAAAGATGGAACATACAAAAAATTGCATTTACATCTGAAAATAATAATTATACAAAAAAGTACATAAAATATAAGCATTATAATAAAGTAATATATAAAATATACTATTCTACCTCAAAAAAATCAGAATAACTATTATTATTGGTTTAACGATTTTATCAATAATGTGGTCCAATTTGTTTCTTCCATAACCACATGATGAATAAATACATTCTTCCTAGTGATCTTTAGTGACTTTTATGTTTTCAAAAAAATTTTAAACATGACATCCCATTGTTGGCAGTATCTCTTTCAACTGAGAATGATATCTTGCATTGTCCATTATAATGACAAAAGTCTCTTGGAAGTAAATCTAGATTTTGTGAGAACGATACTCCATCATACTCACAAACAAGATTTGAAATAGTGGACTCATTCAACAAATCCTTCCGAATTACCCATATGTGTGATGATAACACGAGGCTCTTCTACATTAAAACCAGTTGACCATTTTTGCTGATACGAGTATGCCTGCCGCTGACTGTGGATGTTTGCATCTTGTCAGTATTTCAATTTCCTGTGTCTATCATTTAACCAAGTTTCATTCAAATAATTTATCCTTTTCTCTCCCGGTCTTTCAGATACTCAGTAAATTTACTGAGAGAATGAACTGGAACCTCTGGTGTAGAATAAATCTAAAACACGTCCTAAAGACACCAACTTGATTGATAAAATGTGTGTCGAGAAGAGTATTGCAGTTCTAATGTTTGTGAACAGTCCTTGCTTTTGATGTAAATATATTCTTCACCACAATATCATTGCTTTCTAATAAAATAGCTTTTCTGCTCTATTTTATTTATTGAAAACCCACCTGATTCAAAATTTCCCAAATGTTGCTTCGTCTCATTTTGGAATAATCTGGAATTCTTGTTCAGCTGCACAAAGTTTGTCCATTGTTGATATTTCTTTTTAAAGAAATATATACCTACTTTACGTCTTCACCCCCTGCTTCAAATTCTCGTCATTATTAAATGATGGTCGAGTTGTAGACGTCATTGGTGGTTTTATAACTACTTGCTTGTACACTCGCACTGCCATTTTTAGTTCTTGATCAATTTACACCAATATGAAATAAGTGTTTTAATCTATAGAAAAAAACACCAGGTCTTGGCCTCTTAGAAATCGTCAAAAAAATGGCATTTGAATTTTCACTGTAAGCACTATATCTGAACTTATCGATCAAAACTATCGGACTTTATGCCTTTTACTAGGATGTTAGTATGTACTCATATTGACAGACAACAATAGAAGTTTTATTAACCAAATCCATTCAGGTTGGTTGTTTTACCAAGTGATTATACTGTTTAAAGGAATTAAAGAATCAATGAACATTTTGACATGAACTTTTTTTAATAAAATCTAAGTTAACCAGCACTAGTAAACACATAAATTAACCTTCCTTTTTTTGATTAACCGAAGTGAATATAGTAGTAACTGATAAAATATATTTTAAATTGTAAAACGAATATTCCAGTGAATGTGAATGAGAGTGAACGAAAGGTTTGTTATTTGTGTATACAAATAAAGTTTCTTTACTTCAAATTGCAGAGAGTGAAAGCAGCCAACCAAAAAAATATACAATATTTTCCAATCAATTATGGATATCATTGATGATGAAGGGTATGATTTGAAAGTAACAAAATGTTAACCGATACTTACTGGATGTTTTTACAGCAATTACATAAAAAAAAACATGAATTAGTACTGATAGTACTCCTTCAACAGCCCAAAACGTTAGCTTAAAATAGCCCAAAACATAGAACTTCATTTAGGATAAAGAAATTTTTGGTTAACCCTTCCATACATACACTATAAGTGTGTGTATGTCCATACATACACTAAAAGTGTGTGTATGGAAAATGAACTACAATTTCTATAGGCTATACTTTGTGTTTTATTATTTTGAAACAATGTTTGCTTGTTACAAAAATTTATTGTTTCATTAATTTAAAACTTATGTATTAAAAAACTTAATGATTTTTTTTAAAGAACTGTTTAAGTTGGCCCGAGTTTGGTTAACAGAAGTTTTACTGTATATAAATCACAGATAGAGATTAAAATCACTCTACTGTTTGATTATTCAGTATTCATGTTCCGAATATCACCATTTTTTCATGAATGACCACTGTTCTGGAAGACAAATCCAAAATTTTGGTTACTTTTGGACCACCCTGAATAATCTGATGCTTTTTAAAATTCATTATAGACTGTCAACTAGACAGTTATTCAAAATACTCAGTGAAATAACAATATATCTCTTATTATTTATTAAATAACAAAAGAGTTGCGTGACTTTGCTTATGAATATTTACACATTCAATACCTTAATGGGATCCGCTGGACCTCGGCAGGTTGCACATTTCACAGTTGGGATTTTCAGCGTTGTTAAGAAAAGTGCAGAATGGACAGGTCCACTTTGGTCCAGATGAAGTGCCAGCTGATGTAGTCACACTGCCAGAAGCTACACTTCCAGGTCTAAAAAAGATCATATGTTAGCTAAAAATCAACTTCTTTTACGTGACTTTGAAGAAGAATTACTTAGGCTTGAAAAAAGGGCACTTGCTATCCTCTCAACACAGATATTTCCTGAAATTCTGACTTTTAATTTTACAAAATTCGTTGCATTCAGCAAAACAATCATTAGGTATATTTGATGTTTTTTGTGTTACTATCCTATCACAATCTGAAAAATAAATATAAAACAACAAAGACTGTGCTCAAATGAAATAAAGAGCAAACAGAAAAAGTTACTGCATATTATAAACCTTTTGAGAGTCAGGTTATTCAGTAACTTGTATTTATAAATTTTGCCTATTAATGCTAAGTATTGAAAATTTTATTTTATTAATATACAAAGTTTATAAATACCAGTTACTGACTAACTGAAATCTTCAGAAGTTTATATTACACAGTAATCTTTCGGGGTGAATTTTTCAATTCGCCCTTCATTACACTTGATCAGATTCTCTTATTTATTATTCAGATCATGGAAAATAGAAACCCAAAAAACATCAAGAAATAATTGACTCCTCCACAAAAAATAATGAAATAGGATCTTCTAAATCATTAAAAATAATGTTACATCTGCTCAGACTATATTTCAACCAAGGTGAGCTTAGAGCATTTTTCACATTTTATAGTTGAACAATTGAAGTTTTGAAACCCCCTGTTATGACTAGCTTATATAAATATGCCATGCATTTTTTGTGTAGTAGATACCACAATTGAATAATCCATGTAAATAAATATTCCAAAAAGAAATTTGAAATATTCATCTCTACTATATCATTCCTATGCAGAAGAATCTAGCAAATGCACTGAAAATTATTGCATTTGCCAGGACCAAGACTTTTCTGAAATCATGACAAACCTACAGGCCAGTTTCCCAAGTATTACTTCTTATAAGTCCAGATTAGATCTAACCAACACAACGATGTCATTGTTTTTCCATAGGTATTTGCCAGGTGCTTCCATATAAGAACATTGGAAAGTAAATATTTTTAATATTCATTTACTTGATTTGCATGTCTTCCTCACAGTCCTCTGACTAATTTTATTCAAATAACTTTGCAATAAAGTATTCAAATAAAATTTTATTATGAGATTTTCACTCAACAGTTTACAAAATCTCGACACTATACTAGTTTCTTCAGGTATGAACAATACTAACTTACAAATTTACATTGTGCTTTAATATATTATACGTAATTTGATTCTTGACTATCCATCAAATTTCATCCTATTGAATTTACTAAAAAATAAATTTTCACGTGTCTCAACAATGACAAACTCATTAAATTGGACATATAATAAATACAAAAACTGTGAGAGACCTCATGTTACTTCAGTTAAGATCTACCCTTATTCTCAATTACATCCTTACAAAACAAATTCAATAAAGGGAAATTATTTAAATCTATTTAGTAATTGAACAATAGTTCTTAATGCTTGAATCCATCGATTTTTAAGCATTCCAAAAGATTAACTTTCAAACCTTGTTCTTTCGAATGCAATAAGTCTTAATCATGATTGCTACTCTGTTAAAAAATGATTTGCAAATGTTAGTATTTTTACTCAAAAAACTACTTCTACTTTCTTGTATTCTTTTGGCAAGGGACACGTGTTTATTAATGATTACGACATATAACATTTGGAACATTAAGGTTTGAAACTCATCTTTACTAAATTAATTTCATTAGAATAAAACTGGAAATTAAGTATTAAAGTCATAAGAGGTCTCAGGTAGCTTTTCTATTTATTATATGTCAAGTTTGACGGCATCTTTAGAATACGAAATGCCATTAACATTCAAATTACTATCATATTTTATATAAAAGCATGATGTAGAAATTGTTAGTGTTATTATTGAACGTACTTGAAGCTATTGTACTGTATAGTGACACATATGTTGCGATTTTGTTAACTATTGACTGAAAACCTCATATAATAATCTCTTAATCTAATTATCATATGACTTTGTTTACAAAATATTGACGTAATCATATAAAACTTCACTATAATTCAAGGAAACAATCGGATAAAAATTTGAAGTTAGAAATGAAAAATTCAACATTTAATGCATAATAATAATGAACAAGACATGGTAGCCTAAGAATTAGCATGATAGAGATTATTCATTTCATTTTGAATTGAAATAAAAAAAGATGAAGATAAAAGTGTTATTTTAATACATTATAATGGATTTTCATAAGTATCCACTACATTTCTTGCCAATAAATTATTTACCACTTGTGTGATTTAAGTTATAGTCAGGAAGGATATCTGTCGTTCAACTGGTATCTATTCTAGCACTTCTATTATCAAACTTATCCATTACAGTTTCAACATTTACAATAAATTGTGTATAAACAAATTATATCTACAAAATGATATTGAAACTGAAGTAAATATTGAAATAACAATGTAACATGAAATTACTTTTTTATAAGATCAACAGTATTTCAAAGTGAACGTTCAAAAGTTCAATGAGCAGAAAAAATTATCAATACCATTTTTGTTGAAATTTATAGGAATTTAAGACAGTGGACGTTTGTAACTGTAGTTAATATTATGAAATTTTATGCTGAATGAAGCAGAGTACCTTGTGGTGAAAACATTTATATTGGAGTTGAGTTAAAATTATTCATCACTATATGTTAATTTTGATACAAATAGAGATAGTGAGTCTGAATTGTGTAGTGTATTTTGGTGATCAAAATCCAAATGAGCTACCATTTTGAGGAACCCAAGTCTTGCAAATATGTCTATGTCGAGCTTGAACATGAGACAAATAAATTTATTTTATTAGTTACCTTGATGGAGGTGGAGAGCTTGCGGCAATGAGTTGTTCAAGTGTAGCCCAATGTTCTGACTTGGACCATTCCACAGCAGCATCTTTATCTTTGTTCTTTAGTGCTTCTAGAAGGGGTCCCATGAACTCTTGCATAGGCAGCATCTCCATGGTAGATATATACAAGATTAGATGAAAATCGCTGATGGCAGTGTAAAATTCATTGAAAGCAAACTGTGACAGGTAAGTCGATAAGGCATTGAAGTCCTGAATGTGACCTTCTACCAGTCGGTTTTCTACAGGAAAAGGTTGTTTCGTAGGATCGCTGTTGAAGGTATACTGTGGAGTAACAGGTGTAGAGGCAGGAACATCTACCAGAAGGTATTCCACAGGAAGTGGACGAGCCAGACGGGATACCTCATTACCATATGAATCTTTCTCCTGAAATGCAAAACGAGATCAAATAAATATATTTTTTTCAGTTTTGACCTAGATATTGTTCATTGAAGTAACTAGTTTATAATGTGTCACTGTAGAATTCAAAATACGAAATTCTTAAGATTATACATTGATTAAACTTTAACACGGACAACACAACATAAATACAAAATCTCACATAACAAATTACTCTAATCATTGGTGTTTTATCTAGGATGAAGTTCTGCCGCTAGTGGTCGTTAAAATCACCCCTTTCTCAGAATAGACTATTCAGTTTCGAAACCGGGAACGACATTTTCACCTGTAGATAGTGTTTGTTGCATATGATTATGCTCTTTTATAAAAATATCTTCACCTCCCCCTCTTCCTCACACCACCTATTATGAAACACAAAAAATGATATCTGGATTACTTTGAAATGCATCGTCGGATGTTTGAATATGCTTGAATTAGGGAAATAGCACTTTTTCATGACTTTCTCTTCCACCCGATGGGAACACAACAAAAAAATTCACGGATTTTTTTTAATTTTCAATATGATACAGATCATGATTGTGAATAGAAATTAACTAGGTGATGTGATAAACTCCAAAAATGGATAATTTTGATGCTAGGGAGCGTTAAAGTCTAATCTTGCTCAGAATAGAGTATATATTATAGGCGGGAAAGATATTTGTATTTGTTTAATTTTAGATTACGGTGA
>WOGP01005873.1:0-12806 GCA_015342065.1 Leptinotarsa undecemlineata | reverse complement strand
GGCATCCTACTGTCTTTGATATTAGAGGGGTGGAATTGGTATAAACGAATTTTACAAAATTTCTAGGAGTCTATGTGGATGATTGCTTAAGATGGTCTGAACACATTACAGTCACTTGTAAAAAAGTTAACCAAGCGTATTATGCTCTCTCCAGAATAAAACATTGTATGTCCTTGCATGCCTTGCTGGACATATATTATAGCTTGGTCTACAGCCATTTAAGCTACAATATGGTTCTTTGGGGATATGCCACTAACAAAGATAGGGTTTTTATTTCCCCAAAAAAAAATATCAGAAAATTATTTGATATCCCACAGCAGTGGCCCAAGAACTGCTGTTTCTCCTCTATGTAAATGATCTTCCACAATATTTAGAAAACGTTCATATTACCATGTTTGCCGACGACACAACGATAACAATATCCGATCAGGATGCAGAACAGCTGGCAGTTAAACTGGAAATGGTTGTAAATCAATTTTCTTCCTGGTATCAGAGAAATAAGTTAATTTTAAACACGTCCAACTCGCATAGTAAAAAACGAGGATAGCTCATGGTTACGGTCCTAAATATTGTAATTTTGCTTTTAGGAGCTAGTAAATTCCATTGTTTTGTAATCTAGACCCTAATAGTTCAGCATTCTCGTTGGACAAGTGGAGGTCCCGAACTAGGTCATTTAGTTCAAATTATTCGATTAAATGGGGTGTTCTTCCTTCACTCTCAGGAGAATAAGGATCGAATTTTTCTGGAACCGATAAACCAAAAACAACAAGGTAATCAAGCCGCAGCCAGCATATCAACCAGATTTGCTCCCCTTTCACTTTTTCCTGTTCCTAAGGTTGAAGAGACCCATGAAAGGGCATCGTTTGGCGACGGTTGCGGAGATGAAACCCGAATCATTGAAATAGCTCAAAGACATTTCAAGAAGTTCTTGTCTGAACTGCCTCGAGTGCTGAGAAAAACGCTGGCATAAATGCAGCACATTGAAGCCACTCTACTACAGTGGATTCATTGCGCGAATCTCCATCCACACCTAAAACCTTATATTATGCCTTCGTTAGATCAGAATAAGAATATGCATCCATAATTTGGAATCGATTTGATTTCATCAGTTGTATACAGAGAAAGTTAAATCAGTGCAAATTCGTTTCCTAAAACTTCTCTCCTATAGATCAGACAACATCTATCCACCAATTGGATTTCCCCATGATGCATTGTTAGCTACACTGGCTATAAATAACTTGAGTTATCGTTGTGATTGTCACTCCACAATTATTCTTTTTGACTGATTAATAATTCAATTATTGACCCACATTTAATTTCAATGTAGCGTACAAATATTCTGAAACGTTCACCTGTGCATAACATGTGTGTCAAATGCAATCCAGCAAGTTGTCAACTCGACATTTTTTACTATTCCATCTTTGCGATATTGTCTTTTAACTTCAGCTGATTCTGTATGTATTGTTTTCACCTAAGACCTTATTGTAATTGTATTGTATTGTAATTTGACTTACATCTTTGTTCTGTTGTTTGGTGTAACCTGTATAACAGTGTATAAATAAATGAATAAACTATATCCGAGAGGGACTACTTTGACAGAGATTCATCAATAAATGAATATTTTTTGGGGACATTGAAAATTCACCTTATTTTTTTAACAGACCTCGTATACAGAAAAATGTTTACCAGATACTGGTTACGGAGTCCAGAGACTGCTGCTGGAGGAAAAGAGAACATCAAAAACATTTGAAGTGAAATACCAACGGAAACAACAAATATAACACTTTCGACCTTAAGATTTTGAAAGTGAATTTCGTAACTATTCTCTAGAGTGCCGCCACTGACTCCAATTTTACTTTGTTGTTGTATAACTAGATGGGAGTACAGAATGATTCATGGCTATTTTCATTGATAACATATGGTAATTTCAAAGACCTGATGTTGAAATAGATGTGGGCAGTGATTTATGCAAAGTAGATATGTACGTTTAAGGTTTTCCAGTTGCATCAACGATTTAATTATTGCTAATGAAATTCTTCACAATATAGATTAATCATTGCTCATTCAAAATAAAATTAATTTTTTCAACACCTGATTTGTAGTTCTTCAATTTTGTTGGATGAGATAATAAAGGTTAGGATAGCATATTGAAAGATAAGACTCTCTCGCTTTTCCTTTCAAATACGATTCAACAACCCAAAAATACTTGCCTTCGGCAACGTCGGAAGAAATTGCTTCAAGATGATACAAAAAAGTTTGCTTTCGGTGCCTTCAAGTCAATCCTAGAGGAAAAAATTAACTCTGATCATAAAAGTTTACCCTCGGACAAATTTTCATTCTACGGTGTTTAACACAATCAACACAAGTTAGTTCAGAAACGGCGTTTGTCAGAAAAACTTGAATTCACCACAGTCGCATGCAATTTTGAAATTGATGGTTCTAACTGATGTATTATTCGATAGTTCAGAAAAAGTTGAATATAAGTTTTGTGCAACAATATTTTTTTAGTTTGGTCAAATGAAGCATTTTTTGTGAAACGTCACTCATTTTTCAAGCTACTGAATCCAAATTCATCCTGCCCACAGACACTTTGGGGTTTTTGAATACAATTTTATTCGAAGCCACTGAATGCAATTTTCTACCAAGCCACCGAATGATTTTTTTTAAATAACAGAATTAAATGTCTGCATTTGTAGCTACTGAATACAATTTTGTGGGAAGCTACCTGATATAACTCTTCAGAACCACCGAATGATTTTCGATTTGGTATCAATGGATGTTTGTGGAGCTAGCCAATGCCGTTTTAATGTGGAACCTACAAATGCAATTTTTCAAAAAACCAAGTACAATTTTGGTGTTAATTGATGAAATTTTGTGCGTAACATATACCATATAATACAACCTTCTTGTTTAAAATACTGAATGAAGTTTTCAGGAAAGCAATCGAATGCACTTTCTTGCGTTGCCATCGAATGCAAATTTCCGGAAGTACCTTACCTAACTTTTGTGTTAGAAGTCACTTAATGCAATTTTGTGCGAAATCACGGAAGGTTTCTTTTATGGTATTGAAGGGGTTATATTTTTAGGAGTGATTAATTTTTGGGAAAGAAAGTTTTTGGCTTTATCTTTTCTAAACCCCTAACACTTGTGTTCGGAGCAACTGAATGCATTTTCTGCATTCGAAATAATAAACAGGAAGTTTTTTGATAGACCAATACGAACAACCTAGGAAAACAATTTGGGCAGTTTTCTGATGTCAGATTTGAATCTGCTTCGCTACAGTTTAAAAAATAGTAGTTGGGAGGGTGTCCTTACTTTGTCTATGGCAATTGATACGCCATCGTACGAATAGTAGTAGAGATGAACTGAATTTTTGTATTTTATATTTTATTGAATATGCAGAGACATCTTCTGTTAAATAGCTGAAGTTTTTGATTACAGTGTTCTTACTTCATTCATATTTAGCCGAAGTGAAATCGAAACTGATGTTTTATTTTTTATTCTCACTTTCTCTATAACTAAGCAGCTTCCTCGTTCATGCAGTAGCTGAATTTTAAATTCAGCCATAGTTTTCCAATAGGCCTTTATATGTTAGTCTATATACAAAACTTTTACTTTTCGGTGACTTTGCAGAGACATCGACTGTACAATAGCTGAAGTTTTCGATTATGATGTTCTTACTTTATTTATAGTGCAGATCCATCTTCTGGACAGTAGTCAAAGTGAAATGTATACTAATTTTCTGTTTTTACTTTTCCTATAAGTAAGCAGCTCCCTCGTTCGTACAGTAGCTGAAATTTACAATTGACTTTAGTTTCCCAAATGGTAATGCATCTTTGAACGAATAGGAAAAGACGCTTCATTCATCGTATTCAACAATATATTTTCAATGACAAAATATTGAATATTGAGATTATACAGAAAACTTGCATTGAAAGATTATGAACTAAAAAGTTGCGTTTGGTGATTCCGAACTCAACTCAAAAGTTGCATTCGATGGAAGTTGCCTTTGTTTCCCAACTTAATAGTTGTATTCGGTGGCTCCAAACATAAAAGCTGCATTCAATGGCTTCGAACGGTGATTATAATCTCAAAAGTTGCATACAGTTGCTTCGAAGGCAGAAGTTTCATTAGGTGGCTCCAAACTCAAAAGTTGAATTCAGTGACATCGAACATGAAAGTTGCTTTCGATAGTTATTAACACGAAAATTGCTTTTGGTGATTCCGAATTCATAAATTGTGCTCGTTGAATCCGAACTCAAAAGTTGCATTCGATGGAAGTTGCCTTTGATGTTTCCCAACTTAATAGTTGTATCGGTGGCTCCAAACATAAAAGCTGCATTCAATGGCTTCTAACACAAAAGTTACACTCGGTGATTACAATCTCAAAAGTTGCATACAGTTGCTTCGAACGCAGAAGTTTCATTAGGTGGCTCCAAACTCAAAAGTTGAATTCAGTGGCATCGAACATGAAAGTTGCTTTCGATAGTTATTGACACGAAAATTGCTTTTGGTAATTTCGAACACGAAAACTACATTCTGTAGTGCCGAACTCTGCAATTACAAGCAGTGGTTCTGAACATGAAAGTTGCTCTGAACTCAAAAGATGCATTTCCTGAATGCAGACACGAACATTGCATTCGTTAGTTCTGAACTCAAAAGTCGCATTTGGTGCTTTGAACTCAAAAGTTGTATTCGATGGTTCCAAACTCAAACGTTACATTTGATGCCACCGAACACGAAATTTGCTTTTGACAGATCTGAACACGAAATTTGCTTTTGACAGATCTGAACACGAAAATTGCTTTCAGTGGCTTCAATCACAAAAGCAACATTCTGTGTTTCCGAACTCTGAAATGACATGCAGTGGTTCTGAAAACGTCTGCTGCATTCGGTGGCTCTGAACACAAAAGACGGATTCGGTGGTTCCGGACACGAAAGTTGCATTCGTAGGTTCTGAATTCGAAAGATGCATTCGCTAGTTCTGAACCCAAAAGTTGTATTGGTAGTATCAAACCGGAAAATGATATTCAGTGGCTCTGAATTTAAAAGTTGCATTCAGTGGTTCGGAACACAAATGTTTCATTCGGTTACTCTGAAGAAAAAAGTAGCATTCGGAAGCTCCGAAAAGTTACACTCAGAGGATTGGCACAATATTGCACACAGTGGCTCCTGACACATTATTCAGTAGTGTTCAATAAATTGAAAAAACAAAATTTTTAATAATTTTTAATAATGAAGAGTTGAAAGGGTGTATAATATGGAGTTGTGATATTAGTATTGACGTATATATAATTTGAGTAAAAATATCAACATATTCTACTAATTAACTTCCTTATTCTAAGGTAATAGCTCATTATTGACAATCTTAAAAATAACTAACATATCTTGAAAAAATAAATAAAAACCAATTCATTCCTCTATATTAATTTTCGTACTCCCATGTACGTTGTGGATTTCGTTCGAAGTGAAGTTGAAAACGATTTTTCTTACTCCGCTTCCTTTTGCAGTGAAGGACTGAGACATTTTGATAACCTCCTTTGGCAGAACATCGCGAAATTTGATAATTTTCGGTTTCCTGATTCCAGGTCCTTCTGCTGTGTAAGAACATCCAGTCAGTGGCATGTCAAGAGGATTGCGGAAACTGAAAAACACAACTTTTTGTTTGATTTTCCGGGTTTTTTCTCAAAATCAAAACGGGTCCCAAGGCAGAAACAGCCATGTATGTAAATGACGTTCAATAGTCTTACCTGAAGTTAACTTCGCAGGTTTCCCCTATCTTCTGCACCCCAGACACCGTAATCGTCACCTGGGGCATAATAAAAGTAAAATCGTCCTCCTCGCTCCAGACCTGCTTCGTCTCCTCGACGTTAGCGATGGCGTACAGCTTGATGAAACTGTGATCCACCAGCTTCCCAATATACTCGTCGGGAGTGATCTCCAACCTCAGTGTCTCCTTCTTTCCAGGCTGGATCTTCACGGTTCCCTTCGATTTCTGCAAGTCTTTCGCAGTGGTCCCCGTATAATATACCGAGCTCGCCGACAGTACGGCTTTGATGGTTCTCTCTTTCTCGGATTTGTTCTCGACTTTCACCTCCACGCAGAAGGTCTCGCCGAAGGGGACGGTGTCGATGTCCACCAGATCGAACGCGACGTCCTCGTTGCCTCTGTCGGGAATGTCGTAGAGTTCTTGGGCTCGGGGGACCCCGTGGACCGCGTTGTAAACGGCAAGGCGTTCCGCCTCTGTTCCTTCCGGGTTCTTGTAGATTTTGGTTACATCCAGCAGATCGCTGTCGCCGTCGTCGTCAGTGGGGCCCAATTTTTTCGTGACAATTTTACGACCAACACTGAAAAGATATAAAATTTTTCAGTTCCTTCGTTTTTCATTACTGCAAAATTTGATTATAGTTTGCTATAGTGAAATACACCCCTAATTCAGAATGGTGGTAGGTTGCTTTGTGAGTTTCGTTAATGAAATCACTCATTTCCGAAGTTATGAAAAATGCTCTCGACTAGAAAATGGATATTCAGAATAATACATTTCCACCGTCCTTTCTAGGTAGAAGGATCCGGAATTTTATTGAAAAAGAATTGTACAAATAAAACAGGATGATCAACTTACTGATACTGATTTATGGTGGTTCTGCTAAAGCCCCAATCAGACTCCTCGTCCTCTTGGAAGTGCATAATGTCCGCATTAACCTCAGAAAACACAAAAGGGGTGTCGTAAAGAAATCCAACCTCCCCCTTCTTCACAGCAACCACAGAAGCGGGTCCGCACCTCATCACCTTATCGCTTTGCTCTTGAGGAGTGGCGTCTATGATCTGCCAACCGCCGTAGCCGACAGGAAGGTCCGGTCTCGTCATCCAAACGTCGTTCCACACGTGGAAGTTCCAGCATGAGTCGTTGCAGGTACCGTCAGGACCGCTTTCCAATTTCTCACCGAAAATGTCGAAATATCTGGAATTACAATCGCCACGTGAAATCCTTGTCACCTGTTACTAAACTTTGAGGTACGCCCCTGGTGGAGATATACCTGCCATGGACTGTCATGGTTTTGCTGTTGATTCATTTTTACATCCTCAAAATATCATTTTATGCAAGTACCCATATTTACCCAATCGAGTTGAGGGACAACACACTCTACTTTCAAACTTTCTCAAATATTAATGACCTACTATACTCCCTAACAAGATACGATGCCTACATTATAATTGATATACAATTCAGGTTTCAGCTATATATGATATCTAAAAGTGCATCACATAAAATCCATAATAATAACTTGAGACAGAGGACAGTGACAGTGACAAATGACAGTGACAAGTGACAAATGACAGTGACAAGTGACAAATGACAGTGACAAGTGACAAATGACAGTGACAAGTGACAAATGACAGTGACAAGTGGCAATTATGTTGTTGACATTGAAGAAACATATTACTTGTTATTACTGTTCTGTTTATGGTGAATCCCCAAACGAATACTCACAAAAGATGATTAAGTTCTTGAAAGAACATGTTCCTAAGTTTTCAAGAGCACAAGAAACACCAAAAGATATGAAAGGAATACCAAGAAGTCAGTCAAACAAATAGAATGTCTAGGAATAAAATAGAAAAGGAGTTGGGAAAACAAGAATAAGTAGAGAGACAGAAAGAAACAGAAGAGAAATAAGTTCAAAAGAATTTACAAATACTCTGAAGAGACTAGAAATTAAAGAGTAGAACAAGAAAGGAAAAAGATCAAGGAAAAGGGCGAGCTGTTAAGACATATTTTGCAACACGAAATTAATTGAAACTGTTGATTTTACGATTGAAAGAAATTAGTAGAGGAAAACTATTACAGTATAAAATATATAAGATTCCAAATTTAGTTAAAAACATCAAATGCAGACATTCAGCGTCTGAAGAAGAGAAATCGATAATAGATTGGGCAAGAACAATGAATGATTCATGTATGAGCATAAAGCGAATTCGAACGAATGGGTCAAGAAAAGTATGAAAAGATCAACTATAACGTATTCACACAGACAACTAAACAAACCTGTTTCCGCATATTTTCCTTCTTAATCCATGAAAAATCTCATCAGCAGCAGGAAGACGGTACATGGTGTTAAGTTGTGATGCACTCTTTGGAACCTTTGGTGTAGTAGTGAATATTACTGGAATATCCAACAACAAACCGTTATTTTAACTCTTCGACAAGTGTTTCGCACACCAAGTGATCATCTTCACGTGTCGAGGTGTTAAAATAACGGTTTGTTGTTGGGATATAACTCCAACCGATATGTCGAATGAATGTCGAATTTGGTGATGCAAAACACCAAGCTATTTGAACATTTCATCAGAGTGTATACTGGATTTACTTGAATAGTAAGAAAAACAGTTTGGGAAATTATAAAAAATACTAATGAAACACTATATTCATTTCAACCACAAAACTAAAACTACTAACACAACAAGCAACATTGAACATACACTCATAGAACGCAGACAAGTGGCATGGAATTGATTAAAATGTCAATACATAGAACGCAGACAAGTGGCATGGAATTGATTAAAATGTCAATACATAGAACGCACACAAGTGGCATGGAATTGATTGAAATGTCAATACATATGCAAACATGGCCGTTCTACTTTATTATCAAAACATCAAGCGACATTAAAACGATTTTTTAAGGACAAAATACAAGGACTACAAGAAAATCCTTATATATATTGACAATATTCAGTGGAATCTTAGCTAGTGCCTATACTCACTTATCCACCGTGAGTGAACTGTTGGTGTCATGAGCAGATACGTAATTGGTTGTTGATCTGCAGGGGATACCCAACGCTCTGCAAACAGTGACAGTGGCTGCGGAGAAGACCCAGCACTGTCCGTACTTCACGGGAGTCCCCTCGGTCATCAAGTATTGTTCCAAAATGGCTGTAGAACCAGTCCAAGCGAACGGAGAAGTTCCATCAGCATAGTCACCTTCCCATTTACCCTCTAAAAGACCACCATCGTCGACAGCATTTATCTGAAGTTATTATTATTACATTACATTATTATGTTAGGAAACTTTAGAACTGTCTCAGAGCCACAAAATCAGCTAGAAAGGGATTAAGTTGAAACAACTTCACGCGCTAAAATAATAATGATAATAATAATCGCCGCCTTATCTCTACAAAAAAATTATTTTTCATACTGGTGTTCACAATCTGAACATCAGATTTAAGGGTAGTCTTATTCCATCTAGTTTAAAAACTGAAATTTTCAAGCGATCTTTTAACTTTAATATATGCCAAGTGATCGACCTGTTACCAAAAGAAATAAGAAAGTCAGAACGTTCTGTTTTATGAAAGAGATTCAAACTCCTTCTTTTCGAGAGCATTTTTCATCATTATGAGACCAGAATAAGTCTCAGTTATGGACGTCTTCTCCAGCATCTTAATAGATATTTGAACATTCCCAATTTTTTTTCATGTATTACTGTCTTTTTGTCTTAGCTTATAGGTATAATCTTTTTTAGGTTGAGTGGAAGAACAACTCAGTAGCGCAAGTTTCAGGCACGTTGTAAGAGTTTATTTATGAGTTTTTCAATCATCAGCTCTAGATCCATCTAAACACCAAGATTTTTGGCTTCACTAACAATATTTAGTGATTCATTTCGAATACAGATATTCGCTATGGAACGATGATATCTTGGACCAAGGATCATTACATTCGGATTACTGGGGTTCATAAATAAACAATGGTCCGTTACCAGTTCAACAAATCTATTTATATCTGCATTGACAATGTCACAAGCATTGTCTGCTACTTTAGCTGGAAAACTGTAGTATAATTTAATATCATCAGCGTATGAATACAACTGAAAAAGTGTGAAGAGCCTGTAGTAAGTGAGAAGTATACATAGAGAACAATGAAGGGCCGAGTATGGATCCTTGAGGTACCCCTGATTTGAGATATGCGATATTTACAAATAACAATACACGATATATTCATAAATAGATTGATAGCTTTGACAGCACCGACAATTAATTTTTTTTGCCCATATAGCCTGAAGGGTTGAAATTCGTTACAATCTGCAATTAAGTCAGCGAAAAGAACGAAATTGCTGACGGACTGCAAATAGAGATGATGCTGCTTAGGTGGCTCGGGGAACTATTAGCATTACCTACCCAGAACACGAGGCTAATGACGCCGTTGACAGCAAAAAGAAACCAGTACGTATATTTTCAGTGCCTATTATCTCGAACGAGCTTAACGTTGGGGACGAATTTAAAAAACATGATTTTATTAAAAATATTAGATGGAACATATTTTATTTTCATCTAGGTATTGAAAAACGTATCATAAACACAAAAATCCTGCACTTACAATGGCGGAAATGGCTCTGGAAACCATGACAGGGTTTCCTCTTTTCGCTGGTACCAATTCAGACTTGTCCAGTAAAAAAACAGCTGCAGGTAGAGATATCTCATCAAACTGTCCAAAAATCCAATGCTTTCCATTCGGCTTCTTGAAAGTCCCACACCAGATTTTCCCCGTTTCATTCATGATGTATTCCTGTCTTTCTTCTTCGTTTTCCATGTACACGCCATCTTCAGGGCACCAAGGATTGAAGAGGATGTAGATATCATCAGGTATCTGAAATTGAAATAAGATTAGGTTAATAATTATAGCTTTTTTCATGATATACTAATAGTAGCGTCCCTGATTCGGCCTCGCAAAAGTAGCCTGCACTTTTTTATGTTTTAGTTCTGTAACTGATAATAAAGACTTTCAAACTCGAATAAAAAAAGTAACACTGAACTCATCTGCGAAAGTCTTGACCATTTTGTCAATACTGTTGATAATGAGGTGGACGATGAATACTCAAAGAGAAGATAAAAAAACGAAGAAAAGATAATAAATGTCAAATAGATAGAGATAAGAATACAAAATGTTTTAAAAACAGAAGATGGAGGTAGGTGAGAAAGAAAAAAGAAAATGAGGAAGGAGAAACGAAGTAAATAAAAGGCTACCAGGAAACATGAAGAAGGGGAAGCACTGAAAAATAAATCTGAAAGAGGACGATTGCAAAATTAATGAATTTGCTTCCTTATATATCTCACCTATAAAAATATATCGTCATTAATAATATGTTGTTAACCGTCTTTTAATTAATTAATTTCAATATCCAATTGTGGTTTTAATTGATATGTTTATTCAAGTTATGGTAATGATAAAAAAATATGGGTAATAGCTCGTGAAAAACAATATTCTGAATGAATGGTAAATTATTCTAGTAGGAAAAATACTGAAAATTTCATAATCGAAACATTTGAGAAATATATTTTGTACCATGTGTAAGCGTGAGCAAATTCAATAACAAATAGTAAACACATTTAGGAGTGTTCTGGTTTTATTCAAATTTTTTGTTCGTAGTTCGTAGACATACTTATAAGCTACATTGAATCAATTCATTTCGAAATGTTTTCTAAAATAAATACTTCGATTTCAGAAACTACACATGTGGAAAAGAGTATTGATAATTAGAAAAAGTAAAAACTTTTCTTTATTTTGTACAATTTAATTTTTTTCAAATGGATGTTATCAAACATTCCATAACAGAAGATTTATCGGTGGTGCTATAGAAGTTAATTTTTTTTGGGAATTTGAGTTTATATATAGTACAGTATTGTAACGAGAACTTAATATTCGATGATATCAAATCCAAAACATCAAAACAAAAAGGTTATTTTGGAATAAACTCATGATTTTCTGAAGATTTTCTGGAAATTAAATTTTTGTTACAATACTGTAAAATTTTGAGTACTTAAAATAAAAATAACTGTGCACCAAAACTTTGAAAAGTATTTCTCTCTTCAAAAAAATGGACCATGGTTAACACCATAGTTGTGTAATTCGTAATATTACTGTTTTTTAAAGTAAACCGTTGTATGAATGCTGTATATTTATCGTTTTAGCAAATTTTTGTTTGTAGTCGCCATTAAAAAAATTGGTGAAAAAATTAAACACGAGAACTGATAGAAAATTAGAGGAGACAATGTCTTTTTCCATAATGTGAATCACCGATCAACCTAAATATCAAAGTGAATATTTCAAATACTGAATCGTATAAATATTCTTGACGATATTCTTTGATAAACTTTGCACTTTGTTGTGTTAATAATCTCCAGCCAAAATGTCAATTCGGCATATCTCTGAAAATACTCGTGTTCACACATGTTCTGAGGGTAAATATACTCATTATCTACAAACTGCTGCTCTAAATTCTTGCCTGGTAAAAAAACTAGATTTTTGTTTACACAACCAATCTTCGAATGGAAATTACTTCTAATCAACCGGATATCTTGGAGACTGGAGACCTGAATTAAAATGTAATTCACCAACACTATATACGTGGTGACCATTCACGAATATAATCAACCACATCAACAATAAGTAATAGCAATAAATAACCATCTGATTATCATACAAATTACAATATTGTCGAAGCGTCATCAATTAGGCATTCGAAATCAAGTAACAAAGTAATATAAATTGAACAACGTGGCTACTACTAAGAACGACCTAACCTTCTACAGAAGAACTGCTTTTATTTGTAAACTTCGCTTAAGAGTAACTCTATGTTACGCGTTGAGGTCAACTACATAAAATTCTCCAGTAGGTACTTCATCGATATTCATTTGTGAACACATTTTATAAATAACTATGGGATTGGAACATTTGGTGTGAAAGTTAAATAACTTCTTTGATCAATTACCCAAACACCAAACTAATATTTTTGCACTCGACGCGCGTTTCGCCC
>WOGP01005872.1:0-12806 GCA_015342065.1 Leptinotarsa undecemlineata | reverse complement strand
CTGTTTAAAATCTGTTTTTCCGTTAATCAGCTGCCGCCTCCATACGAACGACAACTCTCAGAAGTTGAGAAACTTGTGCGAGCTAAGGACTAACGAGATCTTACCTTTTAACGTGTGATTCCTAACACGGAAACAAGTGAGAACGCTGATTTGTAAAGCAAACAGGAATAATAATGAATGAATGACAGGAGAAATGATACACGAAGAAAATACAATAAAAATGTAGAATGTCAGGAGCTCTTTCAACCGACTAATTTGATTGTGATCTGAAATGAATATAAACTGATTATCATTTTCTCATTTTCAATTATTTATCTTGATTGTTTTATGTTCATTTCATGTTTTAAAAATGTATTTCTATCACAAATTAACATTCTCACAATTTTTGCTGTTACTTTTTTCTCAGTGTATTTTTTGGCATTACTTACTGTTTTAACTAACTCAAACGTACCTATATAATAATAGAACTAACCGATATTTGATGAAAATTCACATTGAAACTCATTAATACAGTTTATTGTATGATTTTCATTATAAAGGGTTTTACAAAAACCGCGACATGTGCTATACCTACAATAGCTTTCTCAAGTGTGAATTACATTATTACAGCCAAATTACGACTGTAATGCCGACGGCAGTGCTTTGTTAATTTTTGGCCCCTAAATGCGAAAATGCGAAATTTCCTAACACGTAAGATTTTTGAGATGAGTTTTTCACAAAAATTTAATGAACACGACATTCTAAATTGCACATAACCCGGACGAATAGCGTTTATTTATAAATTCGTCTAAAACAACTTTAAAAGCCGTTCTGCTCCATAATGGTAACACAAGACCCTCTATTCCTCTTGCACATGCAGTTGCCATACGAAAGTATGTCACTTATTCTAAATGGAATAAGTTATAATAGTATAGGTGGGAAATATGAAGTGGGTGGGTGGGTAATATAAGTCATAGGACTATTACTAGGTCTTAGGGGCGGATTTATTAAGTTTTGCTGTTGTCTTAGCCTTTGGAACAGTAGGGCAACACAGAGCCATTATCAAGTAAAAGAATGGCCTCAGAGAGATAAATATATTACAGATCAAGTAAACGTGAAGAATATACTTCTTTGTTAATCTCTAAAATGTGTTGTTACCTCCATTATACATTAAAATGGGGTTAATGAAAAATTTTGTAAAAACATTAGGCAAAGAAGGTGGTGCGTTTAAATATCTTAAACACGTTTTTCCAAAATTAAGTGATGCAAAGCTCAAGGAATGTATATTTGTTGGACCACAAATTAGAAAACTACTAAGTGATCAACAGTTGGATGAAAAATTAAGTAATGTTGAATTAGCTGCGTGGAGTGGTTTCAAAAGAATTGTTTCGGAGTTTTCAGGGAATAAGAAAGAAGAAAATTACGAAAAACTTGTAGTAGAACTACTTGAAAACTACTGCAAAATGAGATGCACTCCCATTTGAATTTTTTCCCAGAAAATTTGGGTGCTGTCACTGTCAAACAAGGGGAAAGGTTCCACCAAGACATACTGACAATAAAGCAACGTTACCAAGGCAGATAGGATGCAGCGATGATGATGAATTATTGTTGGTTCCTTATGGAAAAAAACGATGAAACATATAAACGAGAGTCAATATTTGCAATAAGGTTATGCACAAAAGACTTCCTTTGAATGTTTTTTCATGTGTATTGTAAATAAAGTCTGTGATCCTCAAAATATATTGTTTTCTTCTTGTTTTGATCTTATGTTTTCCTATAATATGTGGAATTTTTTTTATAAAATAAAAATAACTATAACTCAAAATTTTTACGTGATAAAAAATTTTTGATGTTGTCTCAGTCGGGATGCTTTAAACTCTTTTGTATAATAAATAGCCATTATAATATTAGTCGCAAATCTTTCAATTCTTATTTTCTGGCTAGTGTTATTTTACCATTATTTTATGCTTAAGAAAGCTATTGTATAGCAAAACACGTGTCGCGTTTTTTGTAAAACCCTTTATAGTGAAAATCATACAATGAACTGTATTGATGAGGTTCAATTGATAAACAGATAACGTTTAATTGATTTTTTTTTATTTGTTCTTTCATAGACTTTGAATTTGTTAACACCATTTTAGACCATGGAAGTCCAAACTTGAAATTTTCACCAAGAATCATTTCCGCCCACTTTCCAACATTTGAGTACTGAGCCTTATAACACCTAAATACCTGAACTGTTTGATGATAAATACAGAAAAAAAATCTTGTTAGATCCATCAAGTTCAGAATTAGGTACTTTAGTTTTTCACTTCTATTTTTTTCTAATTAATCTATTTTATTATTATGAATATCTAAACCTGAGCATACTCTCACTGTATTGAAGATGGACTTGTAGAACTTTTTAGCAACACATGCTCATGCTTTTTATCTTAAATCATGATACACTTGGTCGACACTTATTCTTGGATACGTTATAAATACGTATGAAAGGTTGCCTGCCACGGCGATTCTCAGTTTTCTTCTTCAACATCGCACTTATCGGAATGCACAAAAAAACTGCTATTGAGTAGATAATCCAATCGCGTTTGATTAATTTCGTTGAGGAGATTTTAGTCTTAAAGATGATCCCCAAAGTGGGCCAGCAACAGTAATCTAGGACGAAGATTCAGGGACCCTGATGGAGACTGACCCATTACAAACGGTGCCTGGGATGGCGGAGGAACTGGGCGTTAACTCCCATGCGGTTTAAGGTGGTTTAAAAAACATATTTTATTTTTTGAGTCACGTGTGGATCCTCTACGACAACAGGAGAAGTTCAGAAGAATGGTTAGATACCGATGAGCCACCCAGGCACTTCCGAAAAACTCACGTTTTCAGGTTTCGAGGTGTGTTCTTCTCTACATTTGAGTAACCAAAACGATCCTTTTTTGGATCTGACCGTCATTTGCAATGAAAAGTTGATGTTCTATATAATAAGAAGAGACGTTCAGGACAGTATTTGGATACCGACAAGCCACCTATGCTCGTGAAAGTAGACTCGTGAAACGGACAAAACTTTGGAAACAACCTGATACTTATAGTGTTAACACCTGTAGTTGTATCATTATTTTAGATAGGCAATGACATTGCTATTATTGTTGTACTGAGAAGATTGAAAGTAACTGTAGAACTGAATTACAAAGTTACGTGATTCATTTATTGCACCATTCCGAAAGTTAGCGCGTTTCTATTGGTTGGAGCAATTCATGGATTTTTTATGTTGAATTTAAGAAGTATCTTAAATTGATAATTTTCCTTCAATGACGTCACGGAAGTCCCCTTCCCTCGGGTACCTTTCTTTTGACCCTAGTCGATCCAATGTCGTGACTCCACCTATATTTTCTCCTACATTAGTTGTATGGATGCATTTGTTGAAAAGAGGACGCTGTCATTGAAAAGAGGACGCTGTCATTTTTTTTCTAATAGAAAGGGGGTTTTGTGATATTTCGCATGGACGTAGAAAAATAATCATCATAATCAATTATCACGGATTCAATATGGCAACGTCAATATCCACATCGTGATCTTAGAATGCTCCTATTAACCGGCTTCATTTAATGAGGTAAATAACTGAGTCCATTTATTTTTCTACGTTCATGATATTTCGTATGAGAGGTATTTCAATTCTCTATACAAAGACCTTCATTTATTTGGATTTAGATAACTGGTTGCGGAGTAACTGATATTTGAATTTGGGACAATTTCGTAGTTCCGCCACCCTGTAGAACCAAATGTTCATCGAAAAGAAAAATAAATTGATCACAGATACGTGTTAATTTTGAATATATTTTATTTCAACTTCGTAATTATAAAAAAAATCATTCGAGCAAATGTTCACATGCTCTCCTTGGATCTCCTTTCATTTCCAACATGTCAGAATTTTTCTGAGGCAATTTTTGCACAAGTTTTATTAATACTCTCTTAGTTCATATATTGACCCGGGTTGCGTAACATAAACTTTCGATTCGATACAGCCCCAAATGAAAAAATTGAGACGGGTCAAATCCGGCAAACGAGCCGGATCAACGTACCGCGCCTACCAATCCAAATGCCTGGGTATGTCTGATCCAACAAATTCCACGCATGCCTAAAAAATTTCTGGGCGCACCATCTTGTTGGAAAACAACTGAATTCTCAAGTTCATCTTGATTGTTGGTAACACTTTCTTGAATCCGTCGGTGACGGGCTTTGAAGAATTTTCAAATATAAATCACCAGTCAGATTTTCGTTTAGATCAGTGTTTCTCAAAGTTTTCGAATTCACGGCTCCCTTATGTTTTTTGAAGGTTATCGCGGCGCCCCGAACGTAAAGACTACACTAGATATTCAATTAATAAAAGTAGGTAGGTGGCTGTCTGAACGGATTGAATTTTGCAATTACCGATATTATCATATTATAAGAGGATTTTTATTAATAGGTACCGATATATTACCTTTACTCTCAGTTATCTATGTTGTATAAAACTTTGTACCTTGAGATTCATCCGTGGTCCCCGGCAATATGATACTCTCTGGAGTCTAAGAATGATCTCGAAAAATATGTGGTTTCATTTCAATGCACATTTTGGCGGTTGTCATTTTTGTTTAAGAAGAAGTGCATTAGTCACTAAAACAAATACTTCTTATGAAATCAAACGTTCATTCATTTTCATTGAGAGGACACCTGAACAAAAAAGGATGTACAACGAATACCTAAGTTGCAGGCAGAGCAGGAATATTATGCAAATATGAGACACTAGATCATATGAGGTAAACAAATTATGAACAACAACAATTGACGGGTCCAGGGGAGAAAATGTTTATGTGCATTTGTATATATTTTATGGAAACAGAAAAATATAATTTACCATCGAAAATCTATTGAAATTTCGCTTGTAAAATTTATTAAAAATAACAACCATTAGGCCGTTATGAAAAAAATTGAAATACCTACAAAATAATGTTTATTAAGAGTGAATTTTCAGAAAGCCTCTATACAACAACATATCTTTCTAGTAGTCTATTGGCGGGTCATCCATATATTCATCCTCATTCCCATTCTGATCATCTATGTCTGCTTGTAAGTTGGAGTAGATATTCCTTGAATCCGACCTTTGTAAAAACTGCTTAAGATGTTGCAGATTTCTATATTTACCCAAACTAATGTTGCAGATCTCTTTATTTACCCAACTTAAGTGCTATTGAGCCAGCATACAAAGGACTCAACGTCGTCGCTAAAGTAATGCCTGTTTCTTTCAGTTTTTTTTACGTTTTCTTGAATCAAAAACTCAATGAACGCCCTGAAATATAAGCTCTTGTACAATATGAACTTTGGTTTATCTTAGACAATTTTGACCATTGATAGTTCTCGTTCGCATGGGGTATTTTTTGTGTAAATTCTGGGGAGATACTGTGTCCATGTTTGAAACTGTACATCTTCTTCACAGTTTACGTTGATGAAAGGTGACGGATTTTCTCTGCTATTTATTAGCACTTCACGCAAATCATCGGGTTAATACTATGTACCATATTGAGGGAAACCTTGCATCTTGGACATCGAAATTTCTTTCCCTGGTGCTCCCGGACCTAAACGTTTCTTCTTCTGGACATTATTTAGGTGATCTGAACGTTTTTTCCCCTGAAACGAATATGCGATCTGAAGTTTAGTCTGAAGTTGGTTTAATGCCACCATCAACTAAAATTGACAAATAATGGACATAAACGTTTTTTCCCCTGGCCCCGTCAATTCTGTCCAGGAAGATGAATGAGTGTTATGAAAATGATGAAGGAGAAAACTCAATAGGTCCAAGAGACTGCAGCTGGAGACTCGGAAAAATATACAAGTTAAGCGACTCTAAGTAGTAGACCTAAGTCCAATGCTCGACCTAATATTAATCAAGAAAGTAATTGTGTGAAAGCTATTTTCCGGTTTTCTGACAGTGTTCTGCAGGTTTTCATACCTGATGTTCCATCTACTACTGCGGTAGACATTATCAATGACGATGTGGTAATGGTCGCAATGCAGTCCATGGCAAAAATATGGAAAATAGCTTTCACACAGTTATCTCCGTCCGTCAAAGTTTACATTAAAAGAAAGTAATTGTCACAAATTTGTATTCAAAACATTTGTTTTCTTGGCTCATGTACACTTCCTCAACACACTTATCCAGACTCATTTTATTTCTGAAACAAAAAATTAAAATGAAACTCTGAAAAATAATTCAACTGACACTTTGATAATATTTGACTTGTGATATACTGTTTGGAACCTCTGGTGTAGTAATTAATATTACTGGAATTTTTTCCCAACACCATACCGTTATTTTAACATCTCGACACGTGTTTCGAACACCAAGTGATCATCTTCAAGAGGAAGATCAGTTTGATTCAATGTTTGACTTACGAAAGTGCATACAAAATTCTAAGCTTTTCAATCTCGAATAAGTCAATAGTGATGGAATTTAACAACTGAATAGGTTAAAGAATGGTTTGGAACAATGAATATAAATTTTCAGATTGCGGATCGATACCGGTTATGTTAGTGCTGAAAGTTCTATAGACAGCGAGGACGAGAAAGAAATAACACACATTTTAGAACCGCCGCACACGGGATGTTCAGTAAATGGACCAAGGAAATGTTTGGCTTGGGCGTGCAAGGCTTGCAAAAAGAAAACGGTGACTGTCGACAGGAGAAAAGCTGCTACTTTAAGAGAAAGGAGGAGACTGAGGAAGGTAAATATTGACGATATATCGAATGACCACGTTTTCAGTTATATCTTAAATTATAGTATCAAAAATACAGAATGTCATTTTTAATTTCTTTCAAATTCGTGAAAATTTGGGTATCGTAAAGAATTTGAGATGTAGTGGAATAATTTTATATTATCGACTACGATTGTAGAACTTATTCTGTTTTCGATTTACATGTTTTCGACTATTCATACAACAACTGAATTTGACATGAAGAGATTTGCAAAAACTCTTATTCTGCTACTCCTCATAATCCCTATAAATCTTAGATCTTAGTACTTTGTATTACTAAAAGAATCTGACCAGTTCATAATTGAAATTATTTATATTGAATCGTGAAACAAAATGTTCCATTATATCTCTTGTAGAATTGATAACTTGTTCGTTTTGTATAACGATTCTAAGATATATGAATGATTCAAAAAACTTTTTGTTTCTTACATACCAAACAGTAATCTAGATGTTTTCTTTCCAATACCTTTTCCTCATATGTGGATTATGATCAAGAAAAAAAGGAAGCACAATAACATCTTATATTCTGCATAGATTGAAAACATATTTTAACACAAATATTTTATTGAGAAGAAGATTATACTTGAATACTAAACTTTACTCTCTATTTGTTATCATACAAAGACGAGAACAAATATCTGTTCTCTTATCCGGATATTCCATTCTCTTGGAACTCCACAGTTAAGTGAATTTCGTATGCATTTATATCACCCATTGGTGTATAACTATTCTTCAAAGTATATATATTTCTTGTTTTTTCTACAAAAAAATTAATGTGGATAGTTTTCCATTAAGATAGGAATAGATAGATCTCCTTAAGTACTGATTTATTATTGAATCACAGTTGCTCTAGATTTATTTTTTAAATAATATTCCAAGATATTAGATTTCAACGTATTCGGAGTTGTTATCAAAATAATAATTATATATAACAATGTTTTAAACATTCTGTATTTGGTTTTAAGTTGGATGATTTTATTTTGAAACGTACTAACTATTTGTAAAAAATCTCCTTTTTGTAATTGAAGTATATCGACACGTGTTACCCGGGAGCTCGAGAATTAGAAAGATAATCTCGGAAATTACAAATAGCAAGAGTGTCAAATACATCTTTGAATCATTTTTTTAAAATAAATTTTAATACAGAATTTCCCTAAGAAATAGTAAGCGCAATGTTATCAAGAATGAAATAAAAAAACCTCTAAACCCACTTAACTTCGAAATGAATATTCTTACTAGCTCTTATGAGTTTCCATATGGTGAGTATATAGAGAGATATTCAACCTCGCTTAACTGTGAAATTGATATTTTAACTTACTCTTATGAGTTTTCATGTGGTGATCTTATAGAAAGATCTTCAATCCTGCTTAACTGTGAAATTGGTATCTAACTTATTTTTATAAGTTTTCATATGGCCATCTTATTGAGAGATCTTTAACCCCGCGTAGCTGCGAAATTGATATTCGTACTTTTACTCTTATGACTTTTCATGTAGCAATTTATTAGAGAGATCTTAAACCCCGCTGAAACGCGATATTGATATCTAACTCACCCCGCTTAAACGCGAAATTTATATTATAACTTACTCATGAATGCTCATGTGGCAATCTTATAGAAAGATATTTAACACCGCTTAACTGTGAAATTGATATTCTAACTTACTCTTATGAGTTAAAACGTGGCGATCTCATAAAGAGGTATATATCCCCGCTTGACTGCGAAATTGATATTCTAACATGATCGTATGAGTTTTCATGTGGTGATCTTAAATGAAGAGAATATTTTTCCAGAAATGTTTCATTCACTTTCAGGTTTCTCAAGGAGTTGGAAATAGTCATGTTGTGATTTTTTTTCAATTCATTTATATATCATCTATATTCGAATAAGAATACGAGATAATCAAAGAATGAACTGTTAGAATGCATTTTTATCTTGAAGAAAAAAACAATCTGTTGAAACTGATTTTCCGAAATTTTTATCGTAGCTTCTTTTCAGGTGAACGAGGCTTTCGAAATGTTGAAGAAAAGAACCTGTAATAATCCTGGACAGAGATTACCAAAAGTAGAAATTTTAAGAAGTGCAATAGAATATATAGAATATTTAGAAGAAATTCTGCAAGGATCTAAATCTTCATCGGAAGCAAGTAATAACATAATACCTAAAAATGAATATATGGTGAGTATAGTTTTATTTAATTATTTCTTGATATTTAGTAAAGTAAAGAAGTTGATAGTAGAGTTGGATAGAAAATTGAAATTACTTGTTTACAAGGTATCACTGGATCCTCCTTTTCAATTAGAAAAGTTACTAACACCCTCTTAGTTCAAAAGTACATGAAGTTTGCCCTACTTTGATATTTTATCCCATTCAAAAGTTTGAAGAGGGATGAGCTTTTTAAGATGCACTGTATATGTCTATGTATATGAATATGTATATGAATTTACCTTAGAAATTAGGAATACGAGTAGGTAATAGGTTTGAGTATCAAATGGTTGTAATTTAGAAGTAACTTTTAGTTTTAATTTATGCTTGAGAAAGCTATTGTATAGCGAAACACGTGTCGCGGTTTTTGTAAAACACTTTATAGTGAAATTCATACAAAAACTGTATTCATTAGTTTTAATATGGATTTTCATTAAGTATCGGCCAGTTCTATTCGAATAACAATATTGCTTTCTACTTGATACATTTCTTGATACGTTGATTTCATTTCAGAAAAATTACTATTAGAAAAAAAAGCACCTCTTTAGTTTATCCATCAGTGGGGTATTATATAATTCGGTATTGGTAGCAACAAAAAGTCGAGCATTAAGAACATCCTAAAAACTTATTAACGGTGTAGAATTTCTTTCCACATGCTGACTCCACATGTTGACACCACGTTATAAATCTTTATATACTAACTTTAATAACGACTGTATAAAAACCATCATATCTATTTTTTTATTATTTTCTTGTTTATTTTCGGGCATATCTGTTAGAGTGGATGAAATATTTAAAGTAGTTTAATGATTCAGCTTCAAAGGAGGCATTAGCTTTATGTCAATTTTGAAAAATTTATTGACCTGTCGCAAAGCTCTGCATACTGAATTTATTGGTATCACTAACAAATTTCTGAATTAATTGCATATTTGTAGTAGCTGTTTTATATTTAGATGCTTATTTTCATAATTTTTAATTGGAACTTTACAACGTGATCCAAGACAAATTTGCTGTGTTATGATTATATCCACATTAACCTCTCATGAAGAACATTAATAAAAAGCGGCAAATGATCTTTATGAGAAAACAAAAGCTCGTTATCTGAAAAAATCAAAGCGGTGTCTATGACCACAAAACTGTCTTAGGGAACATCTGGAGCTCTGTGTTTGATAAAATATCTCCTGCACTCTTTCAAAAAGTAACTATAATTTCACTTGTTCAATTTGCTTCGCCACCAAAAACTGTTCAATTGCGTTCCTTCTCGTCGTCAATTTTTTTGTTGGTTATAGATGATGGTTAGTTGTCAAGTAACTTCATTCAGAAAGTTATGTCTCTCTGTTTTGTTTTGAATCTTCTTAATTTAATTTGACTGAAAAATAATAGGTTTTTCCATAAACGTTCTATTCGAGAAGAAATGCGAGACTCGAGATTAGGTCATCTTAGGTTCGTTACAATACGTTTCAATTGATATCTTACAACCATCCGTGATATTTGGTGATGATATTTAAGAAGAAAACTATACTTTGCCTAGTAGCCCGTCTGAAGACATTTTTTGTTGAAATGCTTATTCACATTTTTATAGTGAGCATCTCTCACGTAGATTATGCTTGAAGTTACCTTGTGGATCCAATATTCCAAAGTGAATTTTTCGTTGTGGTTCTTGTTCATTTAAATCAATTTTTATATGAGAGAATCCTTGGGACAATTTTTGGGATTCAAATATTTTCAATATCAATGAGTACCTAGCATATGTTCTACCACAAATGAAATGCCTCATGAAGAAAAAGATGATTTGGTAATGGAAGATCTTGAAAAGTATGGTGAAAATATAGTTTGAAAATATATAAATATTGTGGTTTTATAAAAATATCTACTCAAGGTACCAGATTCATAGATGCCTAAAATTATCATAGATGTTATATCAACGTTCAATCTTTCAAAGTACTATCTCTTGATACTGCTATTCCATCAGTAGGGACAATCGGAACAGGAAGGGATTTTCACAAGTTGAAGCCACAATTGATTAGAGTGGATGCAGAGTTCCGTGACATTCTTTCGGAAAACGCTTCATTTGACAGAATAACATCAAATTGTATCTTTTTGGTTTGGTTTGTTTATGGTGGACAAGGCGGATGTAGTGCTGAAAAAAATCCCATTCTCTTCATAGTCCGTGATTATGAAAAAGCAAGTATTAGAGCGTATCTATATGAGAAAGCTGCTCGAACGACCGACGGTTTTCGTTACTGTACAAGGTGACTAGACTTCTGTCACTGAGTGGAAAACCAACCAACAAAAATCCTGCATAGAGATAAACACACTGATTTAATAAATAGCGTATTCACGTGATCCTTAACATTGAATGCAATGCATCTGAATTGGGATCAGTAGAAAGAAGTTGAAGTCCAAGGAGATTCTCATAGTCTATATGTCAGGATGATGTCATCAATATTTTGGTCAGCGGAATAGATTCGAGAGGTTCCTGACACCAGATGCAGCACCTGCAGCGAAACGCCTAATATTCTCATAAATTTGCTGTTGGCAAATGAGTACGAATATGTTGTCTCAGTCTGTATCCATTGACAGCGTTATTGGTGCTGCATCATCATCTCAGGATTCCTATGGTATTGAGGTTCCAACAACGTCATTTAATGATCATGGACTATCGAAGTGAGAACACATATGTGTATTTTCTCCTCTCGAAACCTGAAAGTTATATCGACTTACCTCAAAACAACATAAATGTTGACCAGATGAATGCATTGTTGGTTTGCTACGTGCTACGATAGCTCCATAATTGGACGATCCGAAGCGGTTGTGGTCCTCAGATACTAGTGAAGACTATCATTGAGTCATTAAAAAAGACAAAAAACTGTTCATTATTCTGGTGAATAATACTAAGCACTTGTAGTGGACACTAGTGAATTTTAACCACTGTACAGTCTGGATTTCGCCTCTTTCTGAGATGGTCCAGGAAATAAGAATTCAAGACCAATCACGAGATCATTAAGCAATTGAGACGCTCTTTAATAGGTGTGTACTGGAACTATGCTTTGAGCAATATCATGTATATTAAACATATTGTGAGGGTTTTCAACATGGATTTTCGAACTGCATTGTGTAGATTTTGTTCAACAGAGCTCCCACTTCAAGAGTTCAATCTTTTTATAACCATGGAGAGTTTAATTTTTTTATACATATCTGATATAGAAATCTTCGCTAAGATTTTCTTTTTGCGATACTAATAATGTACATACACAAAATTAGTATAATAATTTTTAAGACACATTTCATATAATAAAATAATATTGCGTGCTTGCTGGTTAGATTTCTATGACAGTGTCAACGGTATATGTCTATCGCACACTAAAAACTAAGAGTCTGTCCGACGAAAAAGGAGGAGCATGCCTTCAGCTGACGTATACGTGGGAAAGTGAAGCCATACAAACTGGCTCCGTTAGCGTTAGGCAACGAAGCGGTTTACCCATAAGAAGTTGTCACTTCAAAAATGAGGTAATTGATTTCATCAAATTTCATAGTGAAGGAAATTGATGTAACGACCCTACAGGAAAGAACCCAGGATGTACATAAACAAGTAAACATATGGGCAGAAAAAAATCACTTATCACTCAATACATCTAAAACTGTGATGATGAAGTTCACAATTAGTAAGTGGCCCGAACATTTTGTTATCCATGAAAATGGGGATCTGCCAATTAAATCTTGTACTTCTACAAAAATGTTAGGCGTCACCTTGGACTACAAACTCACATGGACTCCTCATATTGAGACCCTCTGTATTAAATTGAGAAAAAACTGCTATGCTCTGAGATTCATGGCTAATTT
>WOGP01005871.1:0-12808 GCA_015342065.1 Leptinotarsa undecemlineata | reverse complement strand
GCTAGTCTTATTGCACTCATCGATTTTTCAGTTAGTACTAATCTTCAATAGAAAGCGGTTGTAATTTCATGATATTCTACTCATGAGTTTGTGAGTTATTGTGCTAAGAGTGACACTACTTTTGTTATCTTCAAAACAATAGATCAAAAACAATCTCGTGTTTTAATTTTTCACTATTTCTTGAAGGGAAAAACACCCTTCAAGCGAAACAATGTCTTGAAACGTGTTTGGCCATGTTCAAACATATTAAATTTCCACTTGGAAGTTTACAAAACTACTACTATACGATAGCATCTTCGGGCGTCACAATACTACTACTTGCATGCTCTTTTATTATTTTGGGAATAGTTCTTCCGGTTTGTCCGATATAAAATTTTGGACAAGAACCACAAGTCATCTTGTATAATATTAGACACTGGTGTTTCATCCTTATTGTTTTAAATTAATTTACCCGAAGCATTACTTGCTTCTAGAATCAACAATGAACATGATTTTGCAATTATTCACAAACTATCTTACACAGACAACATTATACACAATTCTTCTGAGAAAACCAAATCAACATAAACTAGCAACATTCAATAGTATGACTCACAGACTAATGAATATTTCACTTTTTGAAAGTCATTTTCAATAAGAACTAATTTTCATAAAACAATATACTGTCAACAACGGTTACGATGTAGATAATATTGACTCAATCATTTCTAAAAACTGTAAGGAACAAGCTCTGAACTAGATCTATCCAGTTTCAAAGAACGATACTATCCATTATGTAACTCTAACTCACTTTGGTGATTCTATTGATGATATCGCTCGTTTTTTAAAAAGCAAAGAATTGAACATATTATATAGCCTACAGAATAAATAATAACTCGTGTCTATTCATTAAAAATAATAAAGGTAAAACTTCAGTTATATAAGTTGGCTTGGATCTTGTCCAAAATTGTATATCGGGCAAACCGGAAGAGCTTTTTTTAAAAGAGTTAAAGCAATATGAGGTGTTTTTTTAATTTAAAGACATTCAACATTTGGAAATAATCTCTTGGCATAGAAGCACAAGTTATATTTTATATCATTCAGATTTCGAAATGTAAAAGAATGTTGCCGAAATGTCTAATACAATTGACTATTTTCCCGACAATCAATACGTCATATCAATTGAATTATCTGTTTACATTTCTCAAGGCTGTTGCAATTCATTATTTTTTTCACTACTTACTTTTATATCTTTATCTTATCTCTTGTTGAGAATCTATCTATCATTTTGTCAAAATACAATTTATTGAGTTTATTGATAAATATTTTTATTTCAATCCTTCGATTATCTAAAGAAAATATTGTGCAATTCCTGTTATATAACTTTTCGACAGTTTGTTGATACTTTACGCATATTTTTGAACACACATAGATTGTGTGATTCGTGGATGTGTGATTTTATTTTTTTGTCATTACCAAATAATATCAAGAAAAAGACTCTTGTATTCCGTAGTTGAAATAATCATTATAATTCGAGCTTCATTTTGAATTTTTGGAACATTTATTTCAAAAAAATTTTAATGCTAGATGAATAGTCGATTATGGGATAACTGTTAGCGATTTTGGTACCAATTGCCTCCTTCAATTTTTCACTATCAAACTATTTGAAACTACGTCACCTTTCCTTCATGTAAATATGAAAATAAATGTATTTTCAGAACTTCAGAATTTGTAGAACTGGACAAGCATCTCTTGAGGTACTGTTTATAAACGAGTGAAATACATTTCATGTATCATCTAGTTAGCCTTGAAAGAAATCAATTCATTGCAAAATGCAAAAAAAATTAGTTTCCTCCCGAGAATATAGACTAGTGTCTTCAATTTTCAGTGATACCTGTTATGAAATATCATTATGCTGGTGAATACAGCAGCACTCATTTCATAGAATTTACATTCAGTCACATTAGCTCTCAATGCACATAATTGCCGATTTACATATTAACAAAAATTTTTAGATATGTCAGTTATGAGCTCTTCTGATATATTATCATATCGATAGGTGTCTCGCCGAACTCGCCGAACACACACTCTCTTATTGACGATAACTCCGGCCACTCGCATAGGACATGCCTGACAGCTTCATCTTCCTGTTCACACATTCTGCATAGAGGTGTGTCCACTAGCTACTCAGAAATCCTACCGTTAAGCGTAGATTTTTCCTGGTCATCGCAAGATATTTCTTCGACGCCAGCTTCCCAGGGTCGCCCAAGGTGATCCTGACAAGATTGCATCCTTTGATTCCATCCCATCTCGTTGAGGATTGAGCATGGGTGTAATATTTGGCTAGTTCCGCAATTGTCGAAGTCGTCAGGCCATAGGTGCCACTGGGTCCTTAAATTCTTAGTCCAACCGCTTCCTTGACTAAAGAGTCGGCAAAACGAATTCCTTCACCCTTTTCGTGCCCTTCAACACACTTCAGGCTTTGGCTAAATGTTGGTGACACACTAGTACTATCCACTGAAGTTATACGTTGTCTGTTCAAGGCTAACAAGGCGTGTCTCCTGTCAGTGCAGATTGTCATGTTTTTGCCAGAAATTCCTCTCCTGGTTCACATATTTGCCGGTCTGCAAGATAATTATGTCATCGGCATATGCAATTGTGTAGAATCCTTTATTGTTGATGTGATTAATCAGGGTATCCAGAACTATCTTCCAGAGAAGGGGTGATAAGACCCATCCCTGTGGACATCCTCTCATGACCAGTCATCTCACTGTGATGTCTTCTATATTGATACTTATTGCCCTACTAGAGAGCATTTTGAGTATCCATTCTCCTTACCAGGAGTACATTCCTGGAGTGTAGTTGCTAGGTAGTTGTTGGAAAGGCTCCCTCGATATCTATGAATATATCCAGGGTGGATTCTTTGTTGTCCAACGATGTCTCGATTCTGCCAACCACACGGTGAAGGTAAGAATCAGTAGACCTTCCCGTAGTATATGCATGCTGATTTGGATGAAGTAGATTGTGAATTAGTACTTTATCTCTTATTTACCACTCACATAGCCTCTCCATAGTTTTTAAGAAAAATAATGTGAGACTAATTTGTCGGAATACTTTTGGTATGGTGTAGTCCATCCTACCTGGTTTGGGTATAAATACTACTCGTACTTCTCTACACTTACTGAGAATATACCTCAGAGCTAGAGAGGTTCTGAATATTCCAACCAGGTGCAGCATAAGAATGTCCAGTGTCCTATTGAAGTAGGGCTGGTCTTATACCGTCAAGTCCTGGTGACTTGGAAGGAGGAAAAGCCCGATATGGCACGTCTTGTCTTGTCCTCGTCAATTACTGCACTGGCAGATTGCCAGTCGTATTTGAGGGTGTTGTTGGTACCTCCATTCAGTTCGTCGTTCCAGGAAAGACAACCTGGGAAGTGAGTTTCCATAACAATTTTAGCACTCTTTTGAAGGTTGGCGGCTTTGTCGCCATTTTTCCTTGTCGGGATGCCGATACTCTTCCTTCTTTTTTTCCTCCTTGGCAGGCTCAGCAGCAGTAGCTGCCGCAGCTGGAGCTGCAGCATCTCCTGGCGGTGGTGGACTTCATACCCCAAACCCAATATTGGTGATCAGTTCCCTAACGCTTTCAGCGCTAGCGCTTTCGCAAAAAGACCAGGCCAGTAAGGTACTACATCAACGTTGGCTGCTTTGAGGATTGTCGGAATTTTCTCATCAGTAACGGCAATATCATCATCAACCAGAATTAGGGCTGAGTAGACGCAAGCAAGTTCGGCATTAAAAGTGATTTTTCTAATCTGCTATGAAGATTGGAAAAACGGTAGCACATCTGAAGGGGAATACTTTGAAGGGGACAAAAGAGAAATTGATGACTGAATAAATATTTTTTGAGAAAAATTAAAGTTCACCCTATTTTCAAAACAGACAGCGTATATGTATATTTTCGAATATCGTTCATGATCCTTCCTCAAAACATGGCTCGAAACTGCTGGTTCTTATTCACCTAATTTGAAAAATTTTCGATACTATGAAAACCTTCATAGGAATGAGAACTGACACAATCTGACCTCTTTTGTTGACCAGTGCCGGCTGTTGCTGCCTCAGTTTTCGGCCCCGTTGCAAAAAATTATAGTGACCACCACACAGTCTTTGTTTGGTGGGTTTTCGCCTTTGGTAACTCCAACATGACAATAAAACAGTGACTCGGACATCACTTTGGAATTTCTCTCTTCAACTGAAGTGACTCCTTTCTGAAGTAGAATCTCCAGATCTGGAATCACTCAACTGCGCGGAAAATTTGAGAGAAAGTACAATCAGCTTTAGGAGTAATAATTCTTATGACTTTATGTTCACAAATCGTTAATTTTTTTTGGTTTTGTTCTTATATCACTTTGAAGAGTCGGGATAACAAATTGTTTATTTTTCTCAGTGTATTATAGTTATGTACACATGCATATTAGAATAGTGTGAGTCTTATGAATAAGAAGTGAGCATGGTTAATAAAATACATCAGCATACATATTCAATGTCCACATACTGAGTCTGCTACCCACACTCGACGAAACAACCAGTTCAAGTAATGTGTTCAATTTGATTTATACTTTTACGCAGCGTTGTTTTGGCACGAATGTCTTCCAGCGATAAGTGTAATTAATTATTGCTCACATTTCGGGTATCATTTTCCTCTTCTTTACAAAGCTATTAAATTCCAAAACAGTAATTTGTGACTGGTCTACCATCAGTCTATGTATATTAAACAAGCTGAATCAAGGGGAATAGAACGAAGGGTACTATTCATATTTCAGGAATTGCAGATAATAACAAACATTTTTTCAATGAAGATGGCTTTATTGTTTTTCGAAATATCCCCCTTGACGATCAATACACTTTCCAATTCGTTGAAACCATTTGTCAAAGCAGTTTTTCCATTTCTCTTGAGACACCTTCAAAACATGGTTTTGGAACGCTTCAACTGCTTCTTTAGCGCTAGTAAATTGTTGACCACGCAGTTCACCTTTGACATTCAGGAACAAGAAGCTGATTAACGGAAAAACAGATTTTTTAAACAGAAGAAGAAGTAATTGGATGCCAAATCAGGACAACTCGCATTGTCATGATGGAGAGTGACTCATCTTCGACGGTTAGTTTTACGATATTGTCCGAAGACTTTTGACAAACAAATGGTCGTGTACCTCTGAAAATTTACTATTCTATGTTGTTCAAGTGGAGCAGTGGACTCATGCTCCATTCGGCCAAAGAAACAGGCGAACATTTGATTTGCTGTGCTTCTTCCACGAACAACTTTTGTTGTATTGAGCTCGTCTTGGAATACCAACACGGTCGATTGGTGTTTTATTTTCGGCTCATACATCTATCTCGATTTTATACACGTATTTTGAAGCACCACGGTCAAACTTTCCGAACATTTCCTTACACCATTTGACTCCAGCTTTTTTTGAGCGATTGATAAATTATGGGGTATCCAACGATAACATTTTTTTCACAATTAAGTGTTCATGCAGAATCGAATGTATTATTCACGGAATTCGACGGTGACCAAACAACCACCACGATTGGATTTACTATACAGGCGATATACTGTGGCTTTTGTAAACAAAGAACTAGTTCAGCGACACGTTCTTGTTAAGATAATTCACGTCGAAAGATGTAAAAAATAATCCAACAACGAAAACCAGGAATCTACACTGACAGCAGACAAGCCCTATTAGCTTCGAACAGACAACGTGTTACCTCAGGGCTAGTTCTAGAGTGCCACCAAGATTTAGCCAAAGCCTCGGTAGATAATAACACTATCCTGAGGTGGTTTAAAGAGCACGACAGGAGTAAAGATAATAGCATTACCGAATCTTCAGCCAAGGAAGCGGCTGGATTAAGAATTTTAGGACCCAGTGGCACCTACGTCTGATGTCTGATGACAATTGCGGAACTAGCCAAATCTTACACCCATGCTCAATCCCTGAAGAGATGGGATGCAATCAAGGGATGTAATCTTGCCAGGATTACCCTGGGCGACCCTGAAAATCTGGTGCCGAAGAAATATCTGGCGATGACCAGAAAAAATCTACGTTTGACAGTAGGATTTCTGACTGGCCACACTCAACTAAGGAAACAGCTCTGTTATATGGGTCTAGTGGACATATCTTTATGCAGGATGTTTGAACAGGGAAATGAGACTGTCAGGCATGTTCAATGCGAGTGCCCGGGGTTATCGTCAATAAGAAAGTGAGTGTTCGGCGAGTCTTGGCCTACACCTGCCGGTATAAAGGAGAGGTCTCTCCAGTGACCTGTCCACCTTCCTGGAAAGGACAGGATTGACGATGACCTAGGAGGACAACTCCTCGGGAGGATGTACAGTGGGTCACATGTGGCCTTAGTGCTGTGGGCTTATACTCACCCTCCCTACTCTACAAATACAGATACAAAACGTTTACAGTAAGTTTATGGTAAAAACTGTTAAACTTTATTATGGTGTTGCCACATTTTACCTAACGACATTAGTGTTACCAGTTCCCGAAATATAAATAGTTCCTCATCATAGTACAATATGATTTGTTCCAATGAATGGGACAAAAATTACGAGATTTGGTTCGCATTTTTGGAAACAGAAATCAAAAATTAATGATATCGTTTCAATATAGGAAAGACTCTGAGAAGTTGCTTTATCTACTTGCAGAATGTCAGTTTTTTTTAACCTCATTAATTTTTGATACCACTGGTATGGATTTACTGTTGATACTGTAATAAATCTGAAGCCGGCCCTGACCGATTACTCAGCAAGCAAACACATGATTCATCGCGAATCGCCACGAAAAGAATAGATGAGTATCGAAACCGCTAGAGGTATCTAGAACGTTCGTTAGCAATATAAAAGATGGGGTTCTCGCCCAGAGAGGGAGTCTGTATTCAGAAAGCGAATCGAACAGTTGACAAAGATTTCTAACAGTGAAGATAAATTAAGCATTAGTTGCTAAGTGTTGTATATAAATTAGTTGTGATAGTGAAATATTGTTAAAAATAAATTTATTTAAGATAGTTAATTCTTTAATTCGTTACAATACCATAGATAGTGGAAATGTCTTCTTTGAATATTTGAAATATTTTGAAAAGTTACTTATTGAACTTGACTCAATGTTGATATTTTTATGGGATTCTCAGATCGACAATGTAATTTTAGAATTTTATGAGAGTTATGGAGATTAACTAACTTTTTTATTAGATACGGCCCTGGCAATCGTACAAACGGAAACAATTTCTTTCTTCTTATACCACAGCCGGTTCTCATGAAATTTATGGTCATTCTACCTTTTGAATAAATGAAGCACGAATTGAATGAGAAGTTTTTAGATCTTTTGTGTTTAGAAATTATTTTCTCCATTTTCAAACAACTTTTGAGTTCACAATATGGATTGCTCGTATCATGAAGATCAATGAATGCTTTAGAAAATACGGTAGTTTCATTTGTATCACTTCATCATCGTGGAGTATTTCTTTTTGCAGTATAACTGAGCGTCCAAGACCCCCAACATGAACAAAATAATCAGAATCCATCTATTAGCAGTTCAAGGTGTAATGTAAGGTGAAATTGATTGTGTGTAGTGCAAAATAATTTTGTGAAAAAATGGTGTTAGAGCAGCCTCAGAAATATATAAACTAAAATTTAAAACAGTACCCTACAAAACTGTAAGTTCACATTTTCTGTTCGGTAGATATCTTTCGGTGATTTCAGCATTTCTATTTGAATTCAACAGAATTATCGGCTGCAATTGTTGAAGATAGAAAATATGGAAACAGGAACCCATGGTATAAATAATAACTATTTTTTTATATTCATGTTGTAAAAATGACTCGATTCTCTTAGTGGGATATTGAGTACTCATTCTTTTTTTTCATTCCTAAGAATAACCCTCACCAGAAAGAATATTTTCCACTAGTAGTGAATAGAATAATTTTGATCAATTTTCAATCTTCAGAAACGGTTTTAGGAAGTGCCTTGAATACCTACCAATTTCATGTTAAAATTGATTCATATTGTTTGAAAGACAAGTGTTTGTGGAGGACTCAATATTTCTTACTGTTTTTTGGACATATAACTATCCATAATCTGAAAAATGAAAGAAGCAAAATCAAAAGTGGATAATACAGGACAAACTGAAAAGTTCATCACGAAAAGTTACTGCGTAATATAAACATCGTAAATATACAGTTACGGTATATAATTCAACAAAATCCCAAAACACGTCAAATTTAAATTATAATTCGACATACTTCAATAGAAAAATGATACCCTTACCTTCAACCTCCGCCGAATGACAGGTACAACCCCCAATTTTTTTAATGGGAACTATGAGTTTGTGATATATCGTTTGGAAGGTCTCTTCATTCTCTATTCAAAAATGTTATCGCTTTCGAATTTTTTTGCAACAATAAAGGTAAAATGAATTAAAATCATGTGGTTACCTAAGTTCGATAAAATACACTCGAAATTTATTTTATGCTGAGATATTGATAATAAGCAAAAACCATAGCAATGTTTTTTAGATGGTATCGTTTGAAAACCTGTTAATAATTACTGTGGCAACGTTAATTCAAAACGCCTTGTCAACTTGTTTTGTATGTTACAACATCAGCTGTCAGCATTATGATTCAAGTTTAAAGTTTGTTAACTTCAAGTCTGACGAATGGTTAGAATAACGGAAATGCAAAAAATAATAGATTTACAAATGATTAGTTACTGAGATGAAACCCGAACATAACAGGAAGTAGCTCGCCTATTTTATGAGAAATTTCCTAATTTACAGCTCATATCTCAAGGAATAATAAGCAAAATCGAGAAGCAGTTTCACAAGCTTTGTCTTGTGGGACAGATAAAAAAGCAGCTGCTAATGCAATGAATGATGAACTCAATGCTTGATGCTTGAGTATGAGGAAAACCCACACACATGGAGTAGACAGGCATCCACTACATTCAATGTTAGCCATACATTGATAGCAAACATATTGAAATGAAATAAAATACATCCCTATAAAATGATACCTACTCAGGAGCTCATGGAAGACGATTTTGATAGAAGGACTTATTTTTGTGAGCAAATGATGGACATGTTGGGTAACAATATCATCCAAATAGTGATAAGTGTACTTTGTCTTTTAACGGTCATGCTCACTGAATGAGGGAAGAACACAAGCAATACCCACAAAAGGTTAATGTTTGGGCAGGGATTGTAGGAAACCATATCATTGGTTCCTTTTTATTGAGGGAAACTTGAATGGCAATAATTATTTGGTACTACTTCAAAATTATGTCATTCCAAATTTAGCAAATTTATAACCTGATTCAGGAAACCCTCAAGTTCTATTGAATACGATATGGTTTCAGCAGGATGGAGCATCACCACATTACCAAGTTAATTTCCGGCAATACCTCGATACAACATTTCTCAATCGATGGATAAAGAGGTGAGGATCGATTGAATGGCCAGTGCGATAACCTGTTCTTTCATCATTAGATTTCTTTTTATGGGGATATGTGAAGAGCAATTTGTACGAAAGTAGACCTTCAGATTTGAATGACTCAAAAGAACGAATAACGCTTGCGATTAAGTCGGTCACGACTGATATGTTAAATAATGTTAGAAGACAGTTTTATTTGAGAATAGGATGTTGGCAAGATGTTCGCGGTGAACATTTTGAACATCTACCTCGTTAACATTTATAGTTCTTTTTCATATTCTACATTTCATTACGTTTTGCATCACATTTTAGTTTCTGAGTGTATTTTATCGAATTTCGGTAACCACATGATTTTAATTTATTCAATCTCAATTGTTGTAATAAACTTGAAAGCGATAACATTTTTAAATAGAGAATGAATCGACCTTTCAAACGATATATCACAAACTTATACTTCCCATTAAAAAAATGGGGTTATACCTGTTATTCAAAGTGGATTGAAGAAAGTGGTGGCATTTTTACGTCGGAGAATGTCAAATTATAATTTACATTCGACGTATTTCGGGATTTTTCGAAATATGTACAGTAACCGAAATAATGAATGTATTCCATTTGGCTCTTACACGCTGTATAATAAGCTGAAGAGTGGCAAAATATTGAAATTTAGAAGAAATTAACTGCATTGATGTATAGAGTACAGTATATACCACAATATAGTAGAATAAATAGTCATTGACATATGGCGCTACAAAAACACAACACATTAAAGCGGACAAAACTTTTGAAACATCCAAATTGTTCATTACGACAGGTGTAAGCCATCAAAATGTTTGAATAGAATCTAATTAAACAGGACAAATCTTTAGCGTGAGTCGCAAAATGGTATCGCAACTGCTGAAAAATGTAATACAACCATATTTCCATATTCAACGAGTCATTTTTGTGGAGGTATATCAGGTTTTTATCGACCTTTTTTGGGTATTTGTTACCTTCCACAATCTGAAAAATATAAAAATTAAAATGGAGAACTTTACACAAGTGTAGAAGGATAAACTTTGTAGTTTACCCCGATAAGTTACTGCGTAAAATGAAAGTATTTTTGACAAAGAAAATCTTCTATTTGTCAGTAACTTGTCGTATTTTTAACAATTTTGCCTATCAAAAAAATTGCTAAAAAATAATACAATACTTATCTTATCTTCTTTGGCAGATTGTGATTATTTATTTCTTTACTTCTTCGATGTTAAAGGAGTTTTGAAATATGAAAGTATGTCAATGTTTTTGATTGACAAATGAAACATTCGATAAAGAATAATGCATTCAATTTTTGCATTTTTTCGAAAAAATATAAAAATCCTTTCCAATGAGATATTGATGGAATATTTTTTTGAATCAAAACATATTCCTCTTACAAACAAATTTATATTCTCTGTTGAGAATATAAATTCTGGAGTTCTCTGTTGAGTACCTGTTTTTTTTATTCATCATCACCACTCTTCGTCAAAATCTCGTCCGACGCAATAATATAATGATTTTTGAAACAATAATATGAATATCCCACTTGTAGAACCTTTCACCTTCAAAAATGCTCAAATAATCCAGAAAGATACTCCCAAATCAGAAAATCAGTGTCGGGCTCATGCGTAATGTGCTCGAGGGCCTAAAACTTACAAGAGGTCTGCCCCAGTACCAAGACTTCACTTTCTGCGTCCACCCGCCTAAGCTAGACCGCAGGCCGCCGAGGTACCCGCTCTGCAAACATACATTCGATCGTTTTATGATCTCCCAGTACTCGATGGTACTTGACCGTACCATTAGGTACCAGTGGGTTACCATTTGGCACGCATACCAATGATTTACGTTCAGAGAGAATGACAACTTATGTGTTCCTGTTACTGGGTGGTACTTCAGCGTACCACTTAGGTACCGATTGGTAACTTTGGTTTGAAAAAACATCGTGAAGAAAAATGCAATGAAATCTAATGAATAAAAAATTTCTAGGCAATACTTATGGCCGGTTCATTAGTAGAATAACTGGTATGCCACTAAATATACACATCATAAACAATAAAAATGTACTATAGACTATAACAGATTGGTGAGTTGAAAGATTTAGGTATTTTTCAAATATAGTTGAATAATATATTGGAACCAATGAGGATTATACAAATCATATATATATATATAATAAATAAACGGATAAATATAATAAATAATAATAATAAATAAACGGATAAATATTTGGGTGAGCAGCAATTGAGAAAGTGTACTCTTTTAACAATATATTCCAATCATTTCGATAATGTATACTGTCATCCTCAGGGAAAACTACAATAATAGAACATAAGACTAATTGATATTGTACAGTTGAAAATTATGTACTTACATTGTCATTGAGGTTGGACTCAGTTATGTTTAAAATAATTTTTGTTATTATTTGTTTCAATGTTGAACTTAGATTTGAGAAAAGCGAAAACATTGAAATTAGTTTGGATAGTGATTCAAGAATGATTATAGTTACACATTAAACAATTAAACATATAAACGTTAAATTTGGTAAAATTATTGTGAATCTAATGAATAATTTTTTTTTTATTCTAAAAATTTTTATTTTGTACCAGGCCGGTACATGTGATCACAAAATAGGTTATAATTTTGATTTTGAATGAAAATGGAGAAGAATAAATAAATGACATGACAGTTCACAAAACATTTACATTGTTGGATTCAGTATTGCCAAACTTTCATCCTATACAGGAATGACAATTAGATTAGGAATATTTCATGTACTATTCTCTAATAAAGATGAATTTTTGAAATTTTGAATTTTTTTTTCAATTTGTAGTAACAAAGAGTGAATTTCATTTGGGTTATATAGATCAGTTTTTTTATTCAAGCAACGACTGGATTGTTTTATGAAAGACAATTCAAGGAAAAGTCTCTTTGTAAGGTTAGATTTTTTTGATAAAATTTTTACATTATCATAGTTCATATTATGCCCTGTTTAATTAACACGTTCGCCTAAGGCACATCTATCTATGTAGGGCTAATCTGCTATCGCTTTTAGGTGAGGTAATACGGTCTTTCAAATTTCTGGAAGTTTGACCAATGTATATACTGTCACAATTTTGACTAGGGATAGAATATATAACATTTGATTGATGAGTAAGAGGTGTTTTGTCTTTTATTTTGGTTAAGATTGATTCAATGGATAGGGCGGTTTTATAGGCAATTTTAAAGTTGTTATTATTATAGTCTATTTCAAAAGAGTGTAGAGTAATAAAATCTCATTGAGTATTCAAAAGCGCTACAGGGTGATCCGTCAATAAATTCTGTCACTTCC